>CM038677.1:55110479-55242755 GCA_021605205.1 Aegilops longissima | reverse complement strand
CCCTTTTCCCTCTATGTGGTGTCTAAAACTCTAGAGATCAACCCTTTGCATGGGTGCCCTTGGGGGTTTATATAGGCCTACCCCCCAAGGGTACAATGATAATCCGGCTAGGCGCGGGCCCTAGCCGTGGGTGTTCTCGCTGCTTGCGCTTCTCCCCGCCACCGGGCCTGCCGGTGGTGGGTCCCGCCGGCTGCCGGCTTCTTGGTCGACAAGCTGGCCCCACCGTTGAGGGCCTTGTCGGGGGCTGGTTACTGTTGCCTCAATCCTGATGACGAGGGCTTTGTCGGGGTAAGCATGGCTACAGTGCCGCCGCCTTGGCGGCGATCACTGTAGCCTCACCTTGTCTTGTCTCCTTAATGAGGCGCTTCCTTCGAGGGAGGGAACAAGCCGGCTATGGGAGGTTGGCCATATCTCAGGCCGACTGGGGGAGGCCAAGCCGCCTTCGGGCATCTCTCTGACCGGAGGGGCCCGCCACCTGCGGGTCGTACTGACAGCCTATCGTGGGTGATGTCATGGTCAATGTGGCAACAGTGCCGCGCCAGACGGGTGGTGGCTGCCCCGTACGGCGTACTATAGCCACGCGCGCTTCGGGATGCGGGGGTGGCGGGCTTCACTGTAGCCTCACCCCATCTCATCACCGTTATGTGGGTGCAGATTCCGAGGGTGCGGCCTTGGCCGCCTGCTGGGTGGCCGGCTTCTTGGAGTCGGCCTTCTCATGGCCGGCTACGTGGAGCCGGCCCTCTGGTAGCCGGCTCCACGGGAGCCGGCCCACTTGTGGCCTTCTTCCTGTAGGTTTTGGGGCCGGGCCGCCCCCTGTCAGCCGGCCTGAGGTTCAGCCGGCCGGGCGAAGGCGGCCCTGCGTCATGGATGTTGGATGGCCGGATTGGCTAGTAATTTTTTCAGAAGCCCCAGGGGGAGCCGGCTAGGCTACCTGTGGTCATTTACTCCGACAGTTTACCATGTGCATTCCTATCCTATTCCGGTGTTTTTCCTATCCCTGTGTTTTTCGAATCATGCAAGCCAAATGAGCCCTTACAGAATTAGGTAGGTGTCGAAGGGAACTTTGTGTGGTTTGTCCTGCTCCTGCCGCGACGTCATCCACCTCACCTGCTGTGCTCCATCGACAGAAACATCCACCAAACCAGACATCACGACTCCTGACCGTCTTTCGCCGCCTCAGATCTCCTTCCTGCCGCGGCACCCATAGCAGCATCACCATCATCGACTCAGCAGATGAACCTGAGGAGTACACGGGTCCACAAGGGAGATCGCACTCTTTTGATTCTGCTTATGTTATGCATTGCTTAAAATTACCTGCTACTTTATCGTCCTATTCACCTCTTGGACTCCAAGTCAGGTCCAAATTAATGTTCAAACTTGAGTTCTAAATTAGTTGTGGGGCACATATCTAGGAAGCAATGAATAGTATCTCTGTCTAATATCTAGTTCACCTAGGGTATGCCTATGTTGTTCATCTTGGGTGGGAAACAAATAGTAAAGCAATCATCATCTGTCTTTTTATTAAATTAAAGCAATCATCAGCCTGCTATCATTATATTTGGATCCATCCACTGGTTGTTACCATCACTCTAAATTTCTGCATGCTCTCCTTACATAATCTCACCATATTTTTTTCTATGCATGTCAGATATTGTACACAATCATGCTGAACATGTAGAGAAAAAGAGAAGAGTTTTGCGCGGCAATACAATGTCATGCAGACATCGCTCCATGGTGGGTTCAATGGCAAACCCTCCCCACTCCTCTCCATATTGTAATCCAGAGGAACATATCTGTTCTGAGGCGGATTCAGACGCCGATGAATACTCCTATTTACCCCCCAAGGTGTTTGCTCTACCTTGGCATGATGATGTTAGTCATATCATGCATTTGTTTACTTGTAGTGCCTACTTTTGAAATCATATATGTCATCTGCTTAGTTTAGACATGTTCTGTAATGCCACCTATTTAGTTACTATATCATATATGGGAATTGTGCAGTCTCATGTCTTTTAGCCAGCCATAATATACGTGAAATGTGCAATGCCATCCTGTTTAACCAGGCATCATATATTTGAATGATATCTTGCCCATCCTTTTCGTCATTACATTTCCATTTGTTGATAATGTTTGTATTAAACTACTCTTCCTGTGAATATCCCATTTGGGTGGGAGATGGAAAAATCTGGAGTGAAAACAAGGCCTTCAGAGCAGACAGTGCTACCTGTCGAAGCAGATCTCTTGTTGGGTCCTGATAGCTCCTCAGAGATGGATTCATAGACAGATGACCAGTCCTATTCCCCCACCGAGGTGTATGCTCTAACTTGGCACGGTTATACTGCTCATATCATGCATATGGTGTCTTGCATTGCATAGATTAGACATCATATACACAATATTCAATACCATGTTCTTAGTTCAGACATCATATCTAATGCCCTTTGTTTAGCATATAAATCACATATGTGAATTAAATGATGCGATCCTGATTACTTAGATAACATGTAGGTGAATTATGTCATGCGATCGTGTTTAGTTATTCATCATATCTTTGAATTATGTTATGCTATGCTATCTAGTTTAGATAGACATCTTATATGTGAAATTATGTCATGCTATCCGTTTTAGTTAAACAATATACATGTCAAATATTTTATGCCCTCTTTTTACCACACTATCTATTGCAGCTGTCTCTCATACAATGTCTGTACATTCAACTATGTTTCCTGTTTATCAGCCATTTGAATTGGAGCGGGTGATGCCAGCATCTAGCGGGCTAAAAACACGGTCTTCAAATAAAACAGTGCTACCTCTTGATGGAGATAGCACGCCGGTTGTACATGCACGAGAACCAGCCCTACCACACATAACCCAAACTCTCGCAGATTGTACCCCTACTGCGATGGACAGAGAACCAGCTTCACCCAATCTAACCCCAACCCCAGCAGATAGTAACCCAGTTCCTGTTGACACAGCACCATCTCCACCACAGAGCTCCCAAACAAGAGCAGTTAGTAAGGTAGCTCCAGTGCCCAAAGGGCCAGTACTACCACGATGAACCCCAACTCCACCAGTTAGTATGCCTATTCCTGTGGACGAAGCACAACCAGCTAGTCGTAGTTTAGCATCTATCGCATTTGATGTTGTTAAATCGTATGTGCGTATCTTCCCATCTTGGAAATATTATACTAAAGATGAAGGAAAATGTCAGTTGCAGGTGTTTGTCCAGGAGTTATGTGTAAGTATTGTTATTCATGGCAATTACTTTGCTTTGTCCCATACATCCTACCTCTATGATGGTTATAATACAGCAAATTTTCCCATTTTTCCCTATAGAGAAGGACCGATTTGGAAACTCAGGATGAGGTAACCTGTGCTAATACCTCTGCTATCTTCAAGAATGCTTGGTGGCAGTATCGGAATTACCTAAAGAAAACGTACTTCACCGGCAAATAAACTCATCAAATTCCCTTACGTTCTCCTGAGACACATTTACTGGACGATGACTGGGTACGCCTTGTTCTGTACTTGTCCCAAACGAAGAATGTGGTAAGGCCTGTGAGCTCATTTTATATTTTGAAGTACTATATTCTTGCGTCTTACTGTACTCTGTTCATGTAGAACAAGTGCCTAAACCTAAAGAAAAATTGTTCTAATTTAAGATTCCATTGCTATCATAGTTCAAAAAAGTGCTAGGCATTAATTGTGCGTTTTGCCACCGCCTTGCGCTTTACTGACGAAAGCGCATGCTTATGCACAGTTATGCACAGATTAAGCATAGTTATGCGCAATGCTTTTCGCCAATGCCTAGAGCCTAGGCGCGCTTATGCGCTTGCTTAGGCGCGCCTTTTTTAACTATGATTGCTATCGTGCATACTGCTTTGCTCTTGTATCACTGTATTTACTCATACAAACTTATTTTTAAATTGAAGGATCCAATCGAAACTGCAATGGCACAGCAGGTATGTTCACGCATGTTTCTTTAACTGGCTTGCTCTTATCAATAGCTCTGTTGATTTCAATTTCAATTGTGTATACAGTTGACTTCTCATATCATGCACATTACTAGCATCACAACAGAGCCAATAGTGTTGTTGTACATGTAGACCCGTAGTACCCATCTGAAATCTTGTTGTGCCGCGTAGTTTCCCACGCTTTGTATTCTTTCACTGCTGCTTTGTCTTGAACTGATATGATTTGAACCGTGTCTCTATTTTGATTTGGCAAGACAATGCAGTGACCATAGGACATAGATATATGTTTGTTTGATGCTTTTATTATGTACTAGTACTTGGCAATAGAAGACTTGGTAGTTTAATCATGTCCACCTTACTAATGAACTGGTTCACCGAAATGAGTTTCATATACTAGTACATGCTAAACTGTTATGTGTCCGCTTGTTTCTTCTTTTAGAATGCCGATGAAATATTGGGGAAGAGTGCCTTATTAAGCAATGGTAAAGGAAGTAATGCGAGATAAGGTTCAGATAGGGACACATCCTTGTTGGTCTCCAACAAAGCTGATAAAATAGCTAAGGAAGACTATCTCGAAGACAGTGAGACAACCCCAAAGTCCTGTCTTGGTTTACTGTTGGAGTTACTGGCCACTACCGCTTGCACAAGCTATTCAAACTCATTGTCTGAATTAGTTTGGTTTCTTGAGTCTCAACTACAAGCTGAAAGACATCGATCAGCTGTGCTGTGACAAGAAGCAGAAGGACTACGGAAGTCCCTGGAGCATTCAGATGCATACTTTCTGATGCAACAGCAAGCGTTGGAGGATTTCAGTGCCAAACAGGACAAAGCTAATAAGCTTGCTAAGCGTATTGCCAGCATGGTGGATACCACGTTTCTTGAGCTCTTATGAAGTTGTTTCAGTTATGCTCTTGTTTTGCTGCCGCGTTTATTTGCACCATGGCCAATTTTGACGGCCAGCGTATGTAATATGCTGCTTTGTTCCCTATATTTGCACTGGTGGCGAACTTTGATGCCCAGTGGATGTAATATGTGTAATAGCGGTAATAGGCTAGCATTAATTGCTTGCTTATTTATTTCCTTATTGTCTTGTTTATTTGTTTGCTTGTAGTCACTGCAGTTCTTTTTCTGTGTTTTTTAGTGGCCACAATAACCTATTTTTGGAAACTAGGCCAAAATAATCATGGCAACACACGGACTGTTGTAACCATGGGCCTCCTGCGGGCCGTATGATCCATGGGCCTTCTACGGGACGTAGGATCCATTGGCCTTCTATACGGGCCATAGGATCCATGGGCCTTCTATGGGTCATACGATCCATGGGCCTTCTACGGGGCGTATCATCATTTCGCCAATCATGGGCCGTACTATTCGTGGACAATAACAGGCCGTTTATCGGCCGTACTTGATAACTCTATGAAAACAGCCCAACGTGTTTTTTTGCGACATGAAAACGGCCCAACGAATTAACGGGTCGCAAACAGGCCGACTGTAACCACGGGCTGAATTTGGCCCACAAGCAGAAAATGACAGTAACGGGCCGTAAGTAACCGAATGCTGGAAATGAGCCCAAGAATAAATGGGCCCTGAGAAGGCCGAAAGATATCATGGGCTGGAAACGGCCCAACGGAATAATGGGCCGATAATGGGTATAAAGTGATACACTGTTCATTACGGGCCAGCTTTACCACGGGCCGTTAAGGGGCCGAGGGCTACTAAGGGCCTCATATGGGCCGAAAGACGTCATGGGCCATACATGGGCCGGAAGTTAAAACTGGCTGGAATTATATTGGACGGCCCAGATGACGCTACTGGGCCTAAATTGGATAGGCCCTAAACGGGCCCTGGGATAGCGGGTTGTAAATGGGCTATATGCGAACATGCCGTTAACAGGCTTGCCGTGGGCCGGCCTGCCACCTTTTGACCAAGTCAAACGGGCCGACCTTTTCACACGAATGGGCCTCTGTTGGGCCGTGCCACGTGTTGACGTATCATATGCGCTTTGGGTCCAATGAGTGGATGACATCTGTCTCAATGGTGAGCCGACACGTGTTTCCTCCAGCCAATGATGATTTTACACGTGGAAAATCCCCATTGGTCGGGGCTGTTAACGGGTTATCGGATCCAAAACCGGACCCGATAGCTTAATGGCGTTCCGTTACAGTGGATGCCACGTGTCGGTCACCCTTGACAAAAGCACTTCTGTGACAAGTGATTTATCATCATGGAAGTGGACACTTCCGTGATGATAATTTTGGTAATGTCATGGAACACTTCTACGACAAAGACGGTATGACTATCTTGATTACATCATAAATTTGTCATGGATGTACTTGCATGACAGAAAACATGACCTACTGTGACAAACACGTATCATCACGGAAGTGTATATTTTTGTAGTGGGGGGAGTTGGGAGCTTCACCTCGATGATGCCTTCATGAAGGAAACAATGCCAAGGGCATCACCATCACCGGTTCCGGCCACCGGCCGAAGACCTGATACGTCTCCAACGTATCTATAATTTTTTATTGTTCCATGCTATTATATAGTATGTTTTGGATGTTTAATGGGCTTATTTATACACTTTATTATTATTATTGGGACTAACCTATTAATCGGAGGCCCAGCCCAAATTGCTGTTTTTCTGCCTATTTCAGTGTTTCGCAGAAAAAGAATATCAAACAGAGTCCAAACGGAATGAAACCTTCGGGAGCGTGATTTTTGGAACAAACGTGATCCAGAGGACTTGGAGTGGACGTCAAGCAACCAACAAGGAGGCCACGAGGCAGGGGGCGCCTACCCCCGCGCGCCCTCCACCCTCGTGGGCCCCTTAATGGCTCCACCGACCTACTTCTTCCTCCTATATATACCTCGTAACCCCAAACCATCGAGGAGCACCATGAAACCTAATTCCACCGCCGCAACCTTCTCATGCCGTGAGATCCCATCTTGGGGCCTTTTCCGGCGTCCTGCCGGAGGGGGCATAGAACACGGAGGGCTTCTGCATCAACACCACAGCCTCTTCGATGATGTGTGAGTAGTTTACCTCAGACCTTCGGGTCCATAGTTATTAGCTAGATGGCTTCTTCTCTCTCTTTGGATCTCAATACAAAGTTCTCCTCGATTCTCTTGGAGATCTATTCGATGTAATCTTCTTTTGCGGTGTGTTTGTCGAGATCCGATGAATTGTGGGTTTATGATCAAGATTATCTATGAACAATATTTGAATCTTGTCAAGAGGTAGCTAGACCCGGTTTTCACCCGGATCTGTCCCAAGAAATCCATCTGACAACCTATGCGTCGTCCCGACCGCCTTCAAAGTCCCAGATCCAGCCGCCTAGATCCGGTGACCATCCACCGCAACACTGCCACCGTGGGAGCCCTGGCACACCAGGCACTGCATGTGTGTGCCACCACTGGAGCTTGGGAGGAGGGCCGCCACCCTACCTCGCCAAACCGCGGGAGTCGCCGAGAGGGATCCTGCGCGCTCGTCACCATCTCTCATCCAAACCACTCTGGGGCCAAAGCCACTAGATTGCCGGCGCAGATCCACCTTGGACAGGAACAACACCACGCCATGCCGCCGCGGGAAGCCTGAGCTTCACCTGCCCCCAACTTCCAGGGCCGCCGCCCCGGGATCCAGGCTGAACATCGCCGCCGCTGCCGTACCACCGAGCCACCATGCCCACCGTGACCACGCGGACGCGCTGAGCGGCCAGCACCACCCGATCTTCCATGTTGCCCTGCAGCTCCGTCGCCGCGACTCAAATCAGGGAGAAGTGCCCCGGCGCCGTTGGGTGACCCGCCTCACCCGATCCCGACGCGGGAGGTAAGAGGTCCTCGCCACCACTGTCGGCTTCCTCCAACAGCGACAGAGGGAAGGACGAGGATGGAGGCTGCCCGACAGCACGGTTTCGTGGTCTCCGCCGTCCTCGCCCTAGCGGGGGGTGACGCGGGGGCTGCAGACGTTTCCCATCGGGCCTCCGGGCAAGACTCGGAGTAGAAACACTATGTTTACTAGTAGGGCATGCGGCAAATATACCTAGCTAAATGGAAAGCATGTGGCAACTATGAAGCATGTCTACCTAGACAACTAGGGGTTGTTTGGATTGTGCCCATGCTGGCCCCGCCAACGCATGAGCAAGCCAAAAAATCCGCGATGCTTTTCACCGCCCGCAACTTGCCAACACGTTGATGAGAAAATGGACTGAAGAGCTGAATCAAGGCTTGGCGAGCCAAATAACCGGCTTCAATCCAAACGCCGCCCATGTCGATGGTCAACACCAATATTTCTGGCTTGGCAGCCTCGGGCTCCCATCCAAACAGCCTCCTACTAGTTTCACCAATCCATAAAGCTTGACACTATGTTCATTTTTGTTTGTGCAAACGTAAATGGGTTAAGCTATGGTTACTAGTAGTATTAATTTTGGAAAATTTAGGAAATGTTCTGTATTGCTCATATGGAAATTTATCACAAAGAATTGTCCAGGGAATGATGGCAAATTCTCACACATGCTACCATGCTTTTTGCCATGGCAAATTTGTTCTATTTCTATTGTAGGTACCATGGCATTTTTAATTTTCATAGCGCAACAACTTTACTTACTAGAGCATGGAAGATTTATTAATTAGGTCATGGTAGCTTTATCATAGGTAGCATGGCAATAAAGTTTTCCCCAAAGTTCAATTCAAGTTAGAACTATTTTATTTCTAAACTTAGTTGAATTGTAATATTTATATTCAAGCTATTGTTATATTTTAACATTTTCCACTCCTCAAAGATTTTCTGCTATCAATTGGAGTATTGCGGACTTACAAAAAACAGCAGCGGGCGACAGGGGACATGTTTAGATGGCCGGCTCCCGTATCCGTGTCCAAACCATTCCACGGACAAATATTGTGTCTGTGTTAAAGGTCGGTGTTTGATATGCCCTTAGCTAGGATATTAAGTTGCGCATAAAGAACATTTTTCTACTCCCTCGCGAGAGACTCCGAGGAATCTTGTGTTTCCCTGCCTCCCCTCCGCACCGCCGTCAATCCATCTTGTCTCCTGTGGCTTTAGGGCCACGGAGGCGTGGTGGATTCCAGCCTTTGTCGGTGGGAGGTGACAGTGTCCTGGACCAGGGGGTACTCACCATGTCGTCCCCCGATCAGGTGGATCGGGCCGAGGATCCCCATGACGGTTCACTCATGGGCCACTTCGGGCAGCCCATGCCCCATACAAGGAGGTTTCCACAAGACGGCGCACAAGCCGAGGACTCTCCTAAAACCCTAGGCCTCCCGTGTGTTATATAAACCGAGGCCAGGCTAGTCAATAGAACATCTAATATTCATTAGAACAATCTCATGGTAGATACATGTACTCTGTACTACATCCATATCAATGCAATCAAAAGCAGGATGTAGGGTATTATCTCTTCGAGAGAACCCGAACCTGGATAAAACCCCGTGTCCATGTTACCATCGCTCCAAGACGCCTAGATTAGGACCCCTACAACGAGATACGCCGGATATAGAACCGACATTGGTGCTTTCATTGAGAGCCTTCTAGGAGTCGCAACGGCGCGATGGGAATTTGGATTGTCTCCGGCGCAATTTACGCATCGAAGCCGAGCTTTATGGTCGATGTCGGCATCTTTGTCGCCGGCTCTACTGGTCACCTGGGTTGGTCCGAGGACCGCACTCCACGTCAGATCATCAAGATCAGACAGATACTTTCATCATCATCAGCTCAAATCTCAACCGAGACCATGGAAAAGTCGTCCCTGGAGCCTGGGGGCTCATCGTCAACATTGCCCTCGTGCGATCGCACCGTTTTTTCTGTACAGCAGACTTGTTTTCACTACCAGCGTCTCCTCGCAAGTCGATTTGACGAACCCTTTGGTGAAATTGTGCGGAATTGAGTATACAACAACCCTGTAAAATTTTGTCGCCTTTCGATTGAGGAATCTCTGGCGATCTATGATAAACCGGAGGCTTGTCGAGTTCTGACGGGAATCTGGATGAGTTTAGGGCATGGTCTCTAGAGCTTATCTCGGAGGTTATTTGGAAGATCCAACCGTTCATCTTCTGCGGAATTTTCATATCTACCACCTCTCAAAATTTCAGCTCGATCCGACCGTTCAAACTCGAGGAACCTTTTGATTAGTGCATCACTTTTCGGATCTGTTTTCTGCGCGAATACGAATCCGATTTGACTTCATCTTTCTTCATGAACGGGATATTGGACAACCTTTTTGGAAGAATCTCTTTCTAGGGTATTGTGTTTTATTTCCAAACACATGCTCACAAATTTTGCTCCTTTTCGGAGGTAATCTTCACCGTCGCGCCGGTGTCAAACCAGCCCTTGCTCCACGTTTGCCGACCTGCGCTAGACAGATCGTCGCTTCATCGAGCCGAGCCTAACCTTATCGGATCATCAGCTCGGCAAGCCGAACAAGAGTTCGGCATCGCGAAAGCTAAATCATCACCAACATCATCGCCCCACGGATTGCAGGGGTCAGACGCGCCAACATCGTCGCTCGGTCACTTCATCAATTCGGCTTTGACCGTGTCACAAGTCATGACCAGCGTCGACATGGCCGCACTGTTGCTTCTTCAAATCGATGTCCATCACGCCGAACTGGTTCAACATCTTGTCTGACATGGCAGCTGCAACGTCTCCTTACCGACCCGCTCTGTCACCTCAGTTAGACCGGGGGCTTCGCCATCTCTTCATCAACCTACTCCGGAGACTTCGGTGTCACCAGCCGACCAGCTTCGTCGCGTTAGCTGGACCAGGGGCTTTGCCTCGGCGAGCCAACCTTTGCCAGCATCGCCAAGCCGCTGCTTCATCACCCATCAGGCAATGGGTGTAGTATCACCAATTTTGGGAGCAAGCTTTCTTCAGATTGCTACAACAGATAAACTAGGTGCTATTAATCCTAGTTATTTTTTCTTGCTTGGGTTTAATTTTTCCGAGGAATTATTACTCTGGTTTGTTCCATCATCTGTACACAGGTCTATCAAGTGATGGCCGCATTAACGATGGTTGCATAATGGTTCGGTCAGTTTCCCGTCGCAGTTCGGCGAACGCCTCATTAGGGACTCGGACCGCCTTGTGAATACAGGCTTTGTCACGCCAAATACTGCACCAACATTGGCTTTAATGCCAGGCCACATCTATTTATTTATTTTTTATTATTGTACGTAAATTAATTATGCAAGGATTTTTTAAATATTTATATTATTATTTTTTGGACTGCACTATTTTACATGTGTAGGTAATCGACTTCGACTGCATCACGCGGTCACTTCGGCAAGCTGACGTCGTCGTCCCAATCGGCATAAATCGGCTCGCGAGATCACCTTGTTGGTCAAATTGCCATACCGACAGGTTCGGTTGCCTCGGGGACTTCGGATCGTTGAGAGAACTCTACCTCGTCGAGTGTTCGGCACACGGGCCATATTTTTTTATTGCTCATTTTGCAAAAATTATTAATTATGCAACAAATTTTTTTTACTTTTTTATTATTACTATTATCTCCGGCTTGCACTATTTTCTGTGCACAAGTAAATGATCCGGGTTGGGCAGCGCAGTCATCTCGGTGTACCGACGTACCAGATCACCTCGGCTGGACAACGTCGGCGTCATACTACCGGCCTGGTCCGTCGCCTCGGACGGACTGGGGGTTCCACCTCGCCACATTAGCCGTGCTATGTCGTCACTTCGGAGTGTCGAGCTCTTCGCTCCGCCGCCTCGGGACCGGCTTGATTTGCCATAGCTCGAACCATAGAGATCTCTCTTTTCAGCAAGCTGGAACTCATGAGTATTTAGCCTCTCGAGGATATCAGCGGGATCAAGTGACTTGTAATCAGCACGTTCTTGTATCATCAATGCCAGAGTATCAAATGAGGAATCAAGTGATCTCAACAATTTCTTCACCACCTCATGGTCGGTGATGTCAGTGGCACCAAGGGCTTGAAGCTCATTTGAGATGTCAGTGAGGCGATCGAAGGTTTGTTGAACATTTTCATTGTCGAGTCTTTTGAAGCGGTTGAAGAGATTGCGAAGAACATCAACTCGAGAGTCATGCTGAGTTGAGACTCCTTCATTCACTTTGGACAGCCTATCCCAGATAAGCTTAGCAGTTTCCAAAGCACTCACTCTTCCATACTGTCCTTTGCTCAGATGGCCACATATGATATTCTTCGCTTGAGAATCGAGTTGCTTGAATCTCTTCACATCGGTAGCGTTCAGTGAGGGTGAGACAGAGGGAACACCATTTTCCACAACATACCAGAGATCGTTATCAATTGCCTCAAGATGCATTCGCATCTTATTCTTCCAGTAGGGGTAGTCTGTCCCATCGAAGGTAGGACAGCCAGCAGAGACCTTGATCATACCTACGGTCGACATAACTAAATCTCCAGGTGGCTAAACCAAAATCACACAGAAACAAGGGAGTACCTTGCTCTGATACCAATAGAAAGTGCGTTATATCGACTAGAGGGGGTGAATAGGCGATTTTTATGAATTCTTCACTGAGGAATTTGCCGGTGAGGAAATTCCTTAGCGAAGAACTACTTGCACGAATAAGTACTCGAAGTAAGCATAACGAGAATCACGGCATGGTCATCATGATGAAATGAAGACAAGCACAGAGTACAGAAAGCGTAATCACAGGATAACACAAGATGAAGACAAACAGACTGAAGAAATTAAACTGAGGAAATTGAGAAAGTCTTCAATCAAAGTCTTCAAACACAGATATGATGAAGCACTTAACACAGTAATGAGGAAATGAAAGAGTTGAGGAAATGGAACCAGTAAGTTTGGTGAAGACAATGATTTGGTAGACCAGTTCCAACTGCTATCTCAGTTGTACGTCTGGTTGGAGCGGCTGAGTATTTAAACTCGAGGACACACAGTCCCGGACACCCAGTCCTGAGCACGTAGCTCACGACACCAAGTCCTCACCGTATTCTCCTTGAACTAAGGTCACACAGACCTCGTCCAATCACTCGAGGTAAGTCGTCAGGCGACTTCCAAACCTTCACAAACTCGGTCTCGGCGATCCACAATTCCTCTTGGATGCTCTAGACCATGACGCCTAACCGTTTGGAAGAAGCACGGTCTTCAAAGGTAACAAGCGTCGGATCCACGCAGGATCAATTTCTTCAGTGATGCTCAATCACTTTGGGTTTGTAGGTGTTTGGGTTTGGGTTTTCCTCACTTGATGATTTTCACTCAAAGTCCTCAGAGGATGGGATGCTCTCAAATGACAAGTGTTAGTTTCCCTCAGAGCAGCCAACCAGCTAGTGGTTGTAGGGGGCGGCTATTTATAGCCTAGGGAGCAGCCCGACATGATAAGACATAAATGCCCTTCAATGATATCACCGTTAGGTGGATAAGATATTTTGGGACAGCTGGCGCGTAGCACAGCAACGGTCGGAAATTTGAGTATCAAATTCCTCAGGGCTATCATGTTCCTCACTGTGTAGGCAATTCGCACTGGCGAATTCCTAACTCCTCAGTCAAAACAAATTCCTCAGCGACCAGAAGAACTTCGTCTCTATCACTGAAGAAATTGAGTGAACTATATGAGATTTCCAATGGCTTCACTCGAAGGAATTGGTAGGTGTAGGATTTTCAGTTGAGCATCACATGGAAATTTTTCCTTAGTATTTCCTCGACCCCCTTTAACAGTACGTTGTTTCCTATGACTAAAGAAAGAGAAATCGAAACTACAAAAACAAAAGTCTTCACGCTTCATGTTCCTCAAATGAATACCAAGTCTTCAAGGTCACACCAATTTATTCCCTTTCAAAGTCTACAGAAAGTCTTCAGAATACAAAAGTCTTCAGTCAAAGAACTTCATTTTTAGGGGTTGACTTTCTCTGTAAATATCAAACTCCTCATAGACTTATAGACCTGTGTACACTCATAAACTCATTAATCCCTTAACCTATAAGTCTTCAATACACCAAAATCACTAAGGGGCACTAGATGCACTTACAATCTCCCCCTTTTTGGTGATTGATGACAATATAGGTTAAGTTTTCAATGGGGATAGACATATGAAGTGTAAATACTGATATTGGGGAATTTGATTGCAAGATATAGAAGAACTCCCCCTGAAGATGTGCATAGTGGGGAATTTGCTTTTGAGGCAATGCACACTTGAAGAGTTGAATCATGGAGATCTCCCCCTATATCTTGTAATTCATACACGCATTTGACATATAATATGAAGAATTTTAAATGCATGATGAAATATGGTGACTGATGTAATTCAGCATGCGTGTATTAACATATAGCGAGGAATAAGCATGCAAAAGGGCACATCAAAAGTATCAGAGCACCATCGGGTTTAAGATTACAACTCGATCCAATAAAGTTTTAGAAGAGAGAGAGTTGAAACTTAGCAAAAAAAATGCCCATATAATAGACCCGCTTGAAGACTAACTCAACTTTCTCCCCCTTTGTCATCGAATGACCAAAAGGATCGAAACTGAGGACTAACGCCCTTGAAGAATATCAAGTTGATGGAGGAGCGCCAGCGTTGTCGGGGTCGTTTGTCGTAGTAGGGCCTGTCGTAGTGTCGTCCAAGTCTTCATGTTCATCAGTGTCGCACGATGAAGAATAGGAGCTAGCCACCAAGGAAGGAACCTTGACCTTCTTGTATTTCTTCGGTGGAGGTGCAGACCAGTCAAATTCTTCCTTGAGACCCATTTTCTTCAGATCTTCTTCACTGTAGACATGAGACAAAACAACCCAGGTACGGGTGAAAGTTTCATGGAGGTAGTATTGATTTTTCTTCAC
The DNA here is from genome assembly GCA_021605205.1 of Aegilops longissima. Lineage (NCBI taxonomy): Eukaryota > Viridiplantae > Streptophyta > Magnoliopsida > Poales > Poaceae > Aegilops > Aegilops longissima. The sequence continues at coordinate 55,227,977 of CM038677.1, read as the reverse complement.
TGCATTATGGGTTGAGGTCATGTTGTGAAGAACTGAACCAAACTGACACTTGACCCATTTATGATTGCGATCAACTTTCTGATGAAGACTGAGGAGAAGCTCACGATCAATCATCACCCTGGGTGTTGTGCCTTGAGGATTTGGCTTGGTTGTGTTGGCGGCAGAGTCATGGGTGGCAGAGTCATCATTGGTTGAGTAGGATGCAGCCTTGCGAAATTGACCATCCAATGGATGAATGCCTTCATCTATCACAGCAGCGGCCTTGCCTTTGTCATCAGCTGAGGAAAATGTCTGTTTGAGGACTTCAATCGGAGGCAAGTAGCTGCAGTGATTCAAAGTATCAGCTTTGTAATTGAGTCAAGACCTTGTTCTGATGAATCTCATAATCCAAGGTGCATAAGGCTTCAGCTCAAAAGGTGACATAGCGACATTGGCCAGAGTCCTCATGAAGAAATCATGGAAGTTGACGGGAACGCCATGAATGATATTGAAAAGCAGATTCTTCATGATGCCAATGACTTCTTCTTCATTCGAGTCGTGGCCTTTGATAGGACTCAATGTCTTCGTCAAAATGCGATAGACAGTCCGAGGCACATACAGTAATTCCTTGACGAGGAATTTGGTTCGTGGGGCCTGCCCTGGCTTCAAAGGCTTCATCAGAACTTGCATGTAGTGATTTGTAAGCTCAGGTTCACGGTATACGCAACGAGCACCTTCAAGGGGAGGACTGAGTGGTAGGGAACGAAGCAATTCAGTAGCTGGTGCCTTGTAGTGAGTGTTTTCTGACATCCAGTCCAGCACCCATGAATTCACATCTTCAGAATTTCCTATGATGTGCAGCGTCGCAAAGAATTGAAGAATGAGTTCTTCATTCCAATCACTACAAAAAAAATACACTTCCGTGATGATACGTGTTTGTCACAGTAGGTCGCGTTTTTTGTTATGCATGTACATCCATGACAAATTTATGACAGAATCAAGATAGTCATACCTGTGCTGTCGTAGAAGTGTTCCATGACATTACCAAAATTATCATCACGGAAGTGTCCACTTCCATGACGATAAATCGCGCGTCACAGAAGTGCTTTCGTCAAGGGTGACCGACACATGGCATCCACCGTAACGGAACGCCGTTAAGCTATCGGGTCGGGTTTTGGAACCGATACCCCGTTAACAGCCCCGACCAATGGGGATTTTCCACATGTAAAATCATCATTGGCTGGAGGAAACACGTGCCGGCTCATCATTGGAACAGATGTCATCCACTCACTGGACAGAAGGCGCCTATGATACGTTGACACGTGGCACGGCCCAACAGTGGCCCATTCCTGTGAAAAGGCCGGCCCGTTTGACTTGGTCAAAAGCTGGCGGGCTGGCACATGGAAAGCCTGTTAACGGCCTGTTAGCATATAGCCCATTTACAGCCCGCTAACCCAAGGCCAGTTACGCCCTATGCGAATTAGGCCTACTAGCGTCATCTGGGCCATCCAATATGATTCCAGCCCGTTTTCACTTCTGGCCCATGTATGGCCCATGATGTCTTTCGGCCCATATGAGGCCCTTTGTAACTCTTGGCCCATTAGCGGCCCATGCTGAAACTGGCCCGTAATGAACAGTGTATTACTTCACACCCATTAACGGCCCGCGGTGAAACTGGCCCATAATGAATAGTGTAACACTTTAATTTATACCCATTAACGGGCCGTTATTCCGTTGGGTCGTTTCCAGCCCAAGTTAACTTTCGGCCTTCCGAGGGCCCATTTATTCTTGGGCTCATTTGCAGCATTCGGTTACTTACGGCCCGTTACTGTCATTTTCTGCTTGTGGGCCAAATTCAGCCCGTCGTTACAGTCGGCCTGTTTGTGGTCCGTTAGTCTGTTGGGCCATTTTCATAGCATCACCAAATACGGCCTATTAACGGCCCGTTATGATCAGCCCATAAAACGTACGATTTCCATTATAGGCCCTTCTACAGCCCATTAAAGGCCAGTACAAGACCCATAAATGAGTCGGCGGCCCATGGATCCTACGTGACGTTAAAGGCCCATGGACACTGCGAGACGTAGAAGGCCCATGGATCCTGCTAGACGTAGAAGGCCCAAGGATCCTGCGAGACGTAGAAGGCCCATGGATCCTACGAGATGTAGAAGGCCCATGGATCCTACGAGACGTAGAAGGCACATGGTCGGGCGAGTTGGCCCCCGTTTGAAGATATAGCATATTCAAAGAATTATCCTACTCAATACTATCACCTCTAAAAAGCATACACTATACAACAAAGAGATCAAGGCATAGAAAGGTAGAATAATCCTACACTATACAATAAAGAAATTACAGCCGATTATACCCACTGGGCATTATGGTACGGCACAGGTGATAATAAAGCATACACAAACAACAAATTACATACACTGGGCAAATACGGCTCATACATCCTGGACACGCATCAACTTAACTTCATTTGAACTATAATCTCTTCAGAAAATAGGATTGGTCAGATTCAGATAGCACAAATTTCAGTATGCAAAATCTCCAATTCCTTCATGGTTACCTCGGTGTCTTGTTTCATTTTTTTGACTCCTGCATCTAATACCTGCATGTCCAGTCTCAACTTGTTGATTATACGTTGGCAATCATGTACACGTTGTTTTGCCACCTCTAGTTGATGCTCGAGAACATCAGCACATTCCAATTCCAATCCATAATCATTCGGTAACGGCCATGCTGCACTTGCTCGCAGATTTTTGTGTTGATGTCACTTCATCCTGAAATGTTTCGTAAGTACACATGACTAGGGAAAAATATAGTTACAACGATGAAGCGAACAAGACACTATTTTGTACTACATGGCAAAACAGGACTAACAATAATGTTACACGTCACTTTCACACAAAAAATGTTACACGTCATGAAGCATAAGCAGGTGATATTTTAAAAATTATAAAAAAGATAGTTTGTGCAGCCTGCATACAGAAATCCCTCTTAGCTCACCAGAGGAGCATGATGTTGGGGCCCAATCGATAACACAGACAAGTTACAAATTTAGACAGCATGTTGCATATAAGTAAGCAAGCAGTTGGCCATTCTGTACCTCAATTAAATTCTTAGGGAGCATAATGAACAGCAGCGGGTTTCATAAAAACATACTACAACAGGCAAAACTATGCAATCAATAGCGTAGTATAAACTAGATTGTGAGCCTCATGCAATAATAGTTGGTTAATAGACTTCAAAGCTTCAGGCAAACTTCGCTAGAGTAATTAAATGGTAAGGCCTTTAATTATGTCAACTAATAGTGATACAAGTAACGAACATCAGGCATAATTATTTGGGCATCTCATTAAGTGAGGACAAATAAAGCAATTGAAAATAGAAAATTAACTATGCCTAAAAAAACAAGGAATTGAACTGTTGAGTTGCATACAGTGACTTACCTTAGCAGGTTGAAGAGGCTCAGCGCAGCTCCTACTTCTCTTGCAAGGAAAAGAAGCAAAGAAGGAGGCTTAAAGACCATCACTTGACTGACCAGATTTAAGGGGCATTTAAACATCATGTGCAACGTATGAACTAACATAAACATTGCGTATTCCAGATTCTACAATGGAATGCACATGTATTAGGTTATGCCATGTACGATGATGCCTAAATGTACAGATAGCAGGCAGGAGTGATTCATCATTGCATGCACAATTGAATTGCAGGTTAAGGGCCAGTTCGATTCCGCCTTTTCAGGGCATATTGTCAAAATAAGCCATAAAAGATGTAAAGAAGTCATTTTTGAGTTATGGGCTTGGGTTTAACTAATTTTGCTTTGGAGGGGTGTTTGGGTAGAACCTCACTAAAAATTGAAGGAAGGGAATAGTGAAATGACTCATTTGTCCGCCTATATTACACTCAAAATGCAATCTGCTTGGCCTTGTGTCACACCTGACCTCAAGTAAAAACAAATACACAAGCATTCATTGCCCTGCCCGCTTGCATCTCCTCTCCCCTTTCTCTCTACCTCGATCCCCTGTCTGCAGCACTAGGGTTCCTCCAGCGAGCCGTCGCCACTGGTCCCATCTGGCCTGGTCCTCGACGATGCTATGTCCAGCTAGGCTACATGGCCGGCGGGTAGGGACAAATCTCCCTGGCTGCTCCTCCCTCTGGCGCCGCCCCTCATTCTCATGGTCTCCAGCAGTTGCTCCACTGTGGTTCATCCAACGCACTACTCCAGCGGGCGCTGCACAACTACGATTGATGCCACACTGCGGCAGAAGGCACCTTGTTCCCCCTCCCCTCCTCCCAGGCCATGGCCTTGAGGTGCTGCTGAAGGATGAGCTCATCCAACAAGGTGAGGATCTCCTCTGATTTTTTGCCAAATTTTCGCTCTGATCCACTATACGATGAATTGCTATGAGCTGCTTCTGTTGCTTCTATATGATGCATTGCTATGAGCTGCTCCTGCTGCTGCTATATGATGAATTGCTATGAGTTGCTGCTGCTGTATGATGAGTTGCTATGAGCTGCTGCTGCTGCTATATGATGCTTTCAGGTGGTGCTGCTATATGATAATAACCAGCCACTTGGACCATTGAATTTCAATAAATAATTGTTCTTCATTTAAATGTGGGCCATGCGTTCTTCGTTTAAATTAGGCAATGGGATCTCTATGGAAAACATTGACCAAAGTAGATTGTGCCAAGTAGATGGTATCTTTGTATTTGCATTTTGAGCAAATAGTGATGGTCTGTTTTCCTATCATATTAATTACTGCACTGGGTTCAATTTGTGATGTTTGCAAGTCAAATTAATTTCCATATGGGCAGCAAAATGAAAAATATATATAATGCAATCTAGACTTTCCACTAATCATACCAAAGATAAGCTGAAAACGCAATGAAAAGAACTGGTTGGCGTATTACATGGAGCTTATATTCACAGGTGCTTATTTTCTTAGGATAACTCGTAGTAACTTGTCCCTAAGAAACTTGCTAATAGAACTGCATACAAATAACATGTCACGATGATTGCAATTGGAGGAGTGACATACCATAGCACATCAGATAGGCTCACCGCTGCCTCTCCTTTTTTTGCGATGTTCCATGAAATTGCCACATACATCTTGTACTTTTTCATTGTGTAACCCTATCTGCAAGTTGACACGGCTAATTTCAGACATCTCTACATGATACTACATTGCATATCCCTTGCGCATATTTAAACCACCAATTAACGATTGTGTGTGTACCATAAACTAGCCATGACTCAGATGCTGGATGGCAGGGCACTCTAAGGGAGCTAATGTAGTGCAATGGAATTCCTACATGCCACCTACGATTTTGTGTAATGTACTGCCCTGTTCCTAAATATATGTCTTTGTAGAGATTCCAGATGGACCACATACAGATGTATATAGATGCATTTTCGAGTTTAGATTCACTCATTTTGCTCCGTATGTAGCCTATAGTGGAATCTCTAGAAAGACTTATATTTAGGAACGGAGGTGCGAGGTAGTATCATGTATGACATCTACATATCTAGTTTAGCATCCAGAGTAGAAATCATTATGCGCACAAAGGATTCTTGGTCGAAAATCCTAGCAAAGCACGCCGGCGAGCGTAACAATACAAGAGAGAGAGAGACGCGCTTACAAGATCGTAGCAAAGCCTCAGTCCAGGATCTTGGTTGGCCAAGCTGTTAGATCCAGAAGAAACATCATCCTTGTAGTTTTTGCCAGCTGCATAACAGTTAACAGCGACCGATTAGTATATTTGAAGTACATCGGGCAGGTGATGCTGGACAGGTTTAAAGGTGACAAGTACCTAGGTCGTGGCGGGTGCTTGGCATCTCTCCAGACGATGGGAATCAGGTTAGAAATGTCGAGGGTGATGACGCTGCGCTGGTTGTCGGGGTTCGATAAGGAGATCTAGAACCGTCGAGTAGGGTGTTTGTGGAGCGGCTCCGGTAGGGTGGACTACGGTGTGGGCGAAGCGGATCTGTGGCCGTGGACGAGGGCGTTGGTGAAGCTGCTCCGGTGGTTGGGTTAAGGATGGTGTCGACGACGCGGATCTGCGACCGTGGACGGGGCATCAGAAGCTGCTCTGGTGGTTGGGTTAAGGATGGTGTCGACGATGCGGATCTGCGGCCATGGACGGGGCGTCAGAAGCTGCTCCGGTGGTTGGGTTAAGGGTGGTGTCGACGATGCGGATCTGCGGCCGTGGGCGGGCGTCGGTTGCTCCGTAGGTTGGATGAGGGTGAGAGGAAGCGGATCTGAGGCCGTGGACTTGTGAGTTGGCAAAGCGGCCCCGATAGGGTTGAGAATGGTATAGGCGAAGCTACTCCGGTAGGGTTGACGCTGGTGTCGGCGAAGCGGCTCCGGTAGGGTTGAGGAAGGTGTCGACGAAGCGGCTCCGGTAGGGTTGAGGAAGGTGCCAGCGAAGAGGATCAGAGGCCGTCGACGGGGGCGTCGGTGGGGCGGCTCCGGGGGGTGTGGACGAAGTGTCTCCGGTGGGAAGTACGAATGAGCCGCTGCAGATGCGCGGCAGTTGACGAGAGTACTGGCGAAGCAGATCCGGCGCCGTGGACAAGGCCGGCACTGAATGGGCTGTGGTACAGTGGTGGATGAGCAGACTACTTGTTTCTAGGGGAGGTGGGAGGGGTAGATGCGGCCGCGGAAGCAGATCCGGCGAGGTGGATGCACCGGCGATGAATGGGCTATGGTACACGGTGGATGAGCAGTCTAGGGTTTCGAGAGGAGGGATAAAGGGCGATGAAATGCGGATGGCGTGATGTAAGATGCTCGGTGCTGTGGAGTTAGTCGTTTTTGCGGGAGGGAGATGAAATGGGGTGCCGTGTAGTGGGGGAACCGAAGTTACCAAAGCAGCCCGACCTATCATGTAGATGAGGGCGGTATTGTAACTGTTGGTCTCCGTGCACCAAGGACAAAAGGGGGATTTCGCATGCTAAAGACTAAGGTGGCGGAAATTTTAGAAGGAGGCGGAGATTTTGCCGCCAGCGGATCGTTCGTATCCAGTTTCAACTAATTTTGGACCGTGCTAGCGGGAAGGTCATGCTAGACTGTGTACACGGGCATGCGTCGTGATTAATAACTGGTGTGAAGTCCACCCCAGAAAAAATGACAATAACTCGGGATGATGCGCCGATAACTTGGACGTTCACACGGGCGCGGCCAATCATACGGGTGTAGTGGCGCGTTCACAAAAAAAAGGGATCAAACACTCAGCCTATGTATTTCTCGTGTAAATAGATAATTTAGTGCCATTGGTTATTTACTTTAAACATAATGCATTGACGTGTTAGTGTAGAGGCGCACAAAAAGAAATGGATATTGTAGTTAGCTACTTAAAAGTGTTACCTCATATGATTACATAGCCTCCATTTCATAAATTGCGTACCCATTGAATTCATATATGAATATTACATATATTACTTCAAAATACAAACTTAAATCATCCAAGACTAATGAATTTGAATGCAAGAGTAACAATGGTGCATGTGCATGATAGCTACATTGGTTGTTTGAAGAAACATCACTGTAACTTTGGCATGCACAACTGAAAAGGTTTATTTAAATAGAAAAAAATGTGATATGTGAGTGTCCAATCTTTATAGCGTTGAATCGATATTGTACCTTTGGCCACGATACGAAGTAGATATTGACTTATGTTCAAGCGATGCACGTCCACGATCGCTAGATAATGATACGTGAATGAATTGTGCAATCTCTCTCACACGCATACATATCTCATTTCCCTGTGGGCATCGGAATCACACACGCGCACTTCATGTATTTCTCTCCCTCCGTCGGGGTTAAATCGTCTTTCTACCCCGTCCTACAAGTCTCTCACACAGAAACACACACGCTCTCTATGTCTAACACGCCCACCCCTTTAATTCCGCCCACCCACAGCCACTAATGTCTCAAAGTATAATAATGTCTCTCACACATATGATATCTACCTATCCCTAAATATAGCTAGATATGTGTCACACAAACTCCTTCTCCCTACTAGCAAGATGCACATGTGCGTTGCACGGAACATCAAGATGAATTTGTATGAGAAGTTTATCTTGTGGAGAAAAGGATGAACGAGGGAATGCCTTATTTGCAAATGCGGAGAGGGGTGTGGGTATCTTTTTGCAAAATTGCCATATTTCCCTTCCAGTCCGTCGGATATAAATCAGATGGCCTATATTGCAGGATGGCAGGAACACCATCATCACCAACTCTGTTTTTTATAAGAGTAGAGATATGTGAGTTTCACTGCACCCCCCCCCACACACCCACACTTCCCAACACCGAAGGAGTAGGGTGACACCTCGATCTTGATACTAATCTATCGACTGGCTTCTCTCTCAAACATACACACACACACACACACACTACCCGGCACCGAAGGAGTAGGGTGACACCCCGATCTTGATACTAATCTATCAACTGGATTCTCTCTCAAACATACACACACACACACACACACACACACTACCCGGCACCGAAGGAGTAGGGTGGCACATCGATCTTGATAATAATCTATCGACTCCTCTTTCAAACACACACACACACACACACACACACACACACTCGTTAGTTGTGCCTCTGTGCCTACCGCGCACACTCTCGATATGTCTTTCTCTCCCCCCCCCAACAATGACAGCAGAAGGGTGACAACTCGATCTGATCATAATCTATCAATTGGTTTCTCTCTCAAACATTGTGTCTCGGTGCCTCGCTCGGTAGCCCCCTCGATATGTAGACTTCTCAGCAGCACAGCTGTAGTGACGATGATGCTGAACCCAGTGTGCCTTGTTTTTACCGGCCTCATGTGATAGTTTTCATCCTGTTTTTTGTTAATTAACAAGGCAACCTTTTCTTTGTTACTACTAGTGAATCTGAAATCATTCGGGGCAGACATAAAATATATCACTTCAACCCAATTATCGCAGCAACTATTTTAAAAGAAATTAGCTAGCTGCCCGTGCGTTGCGGAACATCAAGATGCATTTGTATGAGTAGTATATCTTGTGAGAGAAAAGGCTGAACGAGGGAAGGCCTTATTTGTGAACGTGGAGAGTCGTGTGGGTATATTTTTGCAAAATTGCCAGAGTTTATTTCCTATCCGTTAGATATAAATCCGATGGCCTATATTGCAGGATGGCACGCACACCATCATCACCAACTCTGTTTTCTACTCCCTCCGTCCGAAAATGCTTGTCATCAAAATGGATAAAAAGAGATGTATCTAAAACTAAAATACGTCTAGATACATTTGCTTTTATCCATTTTGATGACAAGTATTTCCGGACGGAGGGAGTATTTGTCTTTTTAGAGATTTCAACAAGTGACTATGACCGGACCTTACCAACATACTCAAAAAAGTAGTCCATAATTTTGATGTTACCCTCTTTTCTTGGCGGTGCAAAGGCCATCTGGATACCTCATAAATAAATCAAGGACAAATCTGACCCTTCACGAAAAGACATACGTAGCAAAATGAGTGAATCTACACTCTAAAATATGGCTACATACACATCCGTATGTGGTAGTCCATTTGAAATCTGAAAAAGACAAATATTTAGGAACGAATGGAGTATATATAAGAGTAGACATGGAGATATATCTCCAGCATGGTCTACAACAAAAATGTGTCTGGGCTGGTTAGCGCGGATGCTCGCAACGCGATGACATGAGTTCAATTCTGTCTTTTAACTTTAGATTTGTATATTATATATTACTCTACTTATTTAATATATACTTCTTTAACGCATCAGTCTTGATAGTGGAACCCACAAAGTACTTAGAATATTAAGGATGGACTTGTTATTTTTTAACTTTCTGTACGAAGTTGTAGCCACCCTGCAAGTCACGTGTACACTGTACATGCAATTAATTTTTTATAGAGGGACAATCATACAGGCAATTAACTCAAATGGATTGGATGTCACTCTATTATTTCCAGCATAAAGAGCATCGCCAACGGCAGCCGGCAAATTTCCTCCCGCTTCCTTCCGCGGAGGACGACATCAAACGCCAGTGGCAGACATTATTACAACTCTAACCAACCAGATGAAATTCGTGCAAACACGGACTGATTTCATATAAGCATGAAGGATTTCATATAAAAAAGCCGGATCTTCATATAAACATGATGGATTTCATTACATTTACATGAACTAAGAGGTTCCAATCCAGCTCTCTTGTATAATTAATACTCCCTCCGTCCGGAAATACTTGTCCTAGAAATGGATATATCTAGACTTATTTTAGTTCGAAATGGCCGCCCACAGATCCCTTTGTATTCCTCATGTCCGTCAGACACTTGCGGGGTCGACGAAGGTCCTCGGAAGATACGAAGCAGCAAAGAAACCACCTGAATCCGCGGTCGTCGCCTCGGCGGTGGCCTTCATGGGTCCCAAGTGGCGGCGGCCTCCCGTGTTCTACTTCTCCTCGATGATGGCGGCGGACACGGAGAAGCTGGACACCGACTGGTCGCTCTCCACGCACCCGACTTCTTTCTCTGCCGGCATGGCGCTGCCGCAGGCACGGGAGGCGCGCCCACAGACACGGGAGGCGCGGCCACCGCAGACACTGGTGGCGCGGTACGACGCGCCAGCGACGGCGCCCCTACCGGATTGCTCGCCGTCGTGCCGGCGTGTAGCAACTCGCCACTCCTCATCGAGCTAAACTAGAGCGGCGAGTTGCTGAACCACGCGCCTGCTTGGGGTGGAAACTGGCTCCGTCGGGCCAAGCGAGGTTGGTGAAGCATGATATGTCTCCAACGTATCTATAATTTTTGATTGCTCCATGCTACTTTGTCTACTGTTTTGGGCTATATTGGGCTTTATTTTCCAATTTTATATTACTTTTGGGACTAACCTATTAACCGAAGGCCCAGCCTAGAATTGCTGTTTTTTTGCCTATTTCAGTGTTTCGAAGAAATGGAATATCAAACAGAGTCCAAACGGAATGAAACCTTTGGGAACGTGATTTTCCAACCGAACGTGATCCAGGAGACTTGGACCCTACTCCAAGAAGTGCCAGAGGCGGTCACAAGTGTGGAGTCCCCCCCCCCTGGGCGCACCCCCTACCTCGTGGGCCCCCTGATGCTCCACCGACGTACTCCTTCCTCCTATATATACCTACGTATCCCCAAACAATCAGAACAGGAGCCAAAAACCTAATTCCACCGCCGCAACCTTCTGTATCCACGAGATCCCATCTTGGGGCCTGTTCCGGAGCTCCGCCGGAGGAGGCATCCACCACGGAGGGCTTCTACATCAACACCATCGCCCCTCCGATGAAGTGTGAGTAGTTTACTTCAGACCTTCGGGTCCATAGCTAGTAGCTAGATGGCTTCTTCTCTCTTTTTGGATCTCAATACAATGTTCTCCCCCTCTCTCGTGGAGATCTATTCGATGTAATCTTCTTTTTGCAGTGTGTTTGTTGAGATCGATGAATTGTGGGTTTATGGTCCAGCTTATCTACGAATAATATTTGAATCTTCTCTGAATTCTTTTATGTATGATTGAGTTATCTTTGCAAGTATCTTCGAATTATCCGTTTGGTTTGGCCAACTATATTGGTAGTTCTTGCAATGGGAGAAGTGCTTAGCTTTGGGTTCAATCTTGCGGTGTCCTTACCAAAGGATGAAAGGGTTGCAAGGCACGTATTGTATTGTTGCCATCGAGGATAACAAGATGGGGTATTTATCATATTGCATGAATTTATTCCTCTACATCATGTCATCTTGCTTAAGGCGTTACTCTGTTTTTAACTTAATAATCTAGATGCATGCTGGATAGCGGTCGATGAGTGGAGTAATAGTAGTAGATGCAGAATCGTTTCGATCTACTTGTCACGGACGTGATGCCTATATACATGATCATACCTAGATAACCTCATAACTATGCTCAATTCTGTCAATTGCTCAACAGTAACTTGTTCACCCACCGTAGAATACTTATGCTCTTGAGAGACGCCACTAGTGAAACCTATGGCCCCCGGGTCTATTCTCATCATATCAATCTCTATCACTTTATTTACTTGTTTGTTTTTACTTGGCTTTTACGTTTTACTTTGCATCTTTATACCAAAAATTCCAAAAATATTATCTCTATCAGATCTCACTCTCGTAGGTGACCGAGAAGGGATTGACATCTCCTAATCGCGTTGGTTGCGAGTAGGTATCGTTTTGTGCAGGTACGAGGGACTTGCGCGTGGCCTCCTACTGGATTGATACCTTGGTTCTCAAAAACTGAGGGAAATACTTACGCTACTGTGCTGCTTCATCCTCTCCTCTTCGGGGAAAACCAACGCAAGCTCAAGACGTAGCAAGAAGGATTTCTGGCGCCGTTGCCGGGGAGTCTACGCAAAAGTCAACATACCAAGTACCCATCACAATCCCTATCTCTCGCATTACATTATTTGCCATTTGCCTCTCGTTTTCCTCTCCCCCACTTCACCCTTGCCGTTTTATTCCCCCTCTCTTTCCCAATCTCCTCCTCCTTTTTCCTTTGCCTTTTCCTCGTCCGTTTGTTTGCTCGTGTGTTAGTTTGCTTGTTTGGCGCGATGGCTCAAGATGCTACCAAATTGTGTGACTTCACCAATACCAATAATAATGATTTCCTTAGCACTCCGATTGCTCCTCTTGCCAATACTGAATCTTGTGAAATCAATACTGCTTTGTTGAATCTTGTTATGAAAGATCAATTCGTCGGCCTTCCTAGTGAAGATGCCGCTACTCATCTGAATAGCTTCGTTGATTTATGTGATATGCCAAAGAAAAAGATGTCGATAATGATGTCGTTAAATTGAAGCTATTTCCTTTTTAAGCTTAGAGATCGTGCTAAAGCGTGGTTCTCATCTTTGCCTAAAATAGTATTGATTCTTGGAACAAGTGTAAAGATGCTTTTATCTCTAAGTATTTCCCTCCCGCTAAGATTATCTCTCTTAGGAACGATATTATGAATTTTAAGCAACTTGACCATGAACATGTTGCACGAGCTTGGGAGAGAATGAAATTAATGATACGTAATTGTCCTACTCATGGTTTGAACTTATGGATGATTATACAAAAAAATTATGCTGGATTGAATTTTGCTTCTAGAAATCTTTTAGATTCGGCCGCGGGAGGCACTTTTATGGAAATCACTTTAGGAGATGCTACTAAACTCCTAGATAATATTATGGTTAATTATTCTCAATGGCATACTGAAAGATCTACTAATAAAAAAGTGCATGCTATAGAAGAAATCAATGTTTTGAGTGGAAAGATGGATGAACTTATGAAATTATTTGCTAAGAGTGTGTCTTCTGATCCTAATGACATGCCTTTGTCTACCCTGATTGAGAATAATAATGAATCTATGGATGTGAATTTTGTTGGTGGGAATAATTTTGGTAACAACACTTATAGAGGGAATTTTAATCCTAGGCCTTATCCTAGTAATCCTTCTAATAATTATGGAAATTCCAACAACAACTCTTATGGAAATTTTAATAAGATGCCCTCTGAATTTGACAGTAATGTTAAAGAGTTTATGAATTCACAAAAGAATTTTAATGCTTTGCTTGAAGAGAAATTGCTTAAAGTTGATGATTTGGCTAGGAACGTTGATAGAATTTCTCTTGAAATTGATTCTTTAAAGCTTAGATCTATTCCTCCTAAGCATGATATCAATGAGTCTCTCAAAGCCATGAGAATTTCCATTGATGAGTGCAAGGAAAGAACCGCTAGGATGCGTGCTTCCAAAGACGCCTTTATTAAAGCGTGTTCTTCCAATTCCTATGAAAATCAAGATGAAGATCTAAAAGTTATTGATGTGTCCCCTATTAAATCTTTGTTTTGCAACATGAATCTTGATGAAACTGAATATGATCTTCCTTTACCTAGAAGGCGTTCTAAGAATTCAGAGTTTTTAGATCTTGATGATGAAATTGATAAAAGTGGGATTGAAATAAATAAAAATCGAGATATTGCTAAACCCACTATATTGGATCTTAAGGAATTTAATTATGAAAATTGCTCTTTAATTGATTGCGTTTCCTTGTTGCAAACCGTGCTAAATTCTCCTCATGCTTATAGTCAAAATAAGGCCTCTACCGAACACATTGTTGATGCTTTGATGCAATCTTATGAAGAAAAGCTTGAGTTGAAAGTTTCTATCCCTAGGAAACTCCATGATGAGTGGGAACCTACTATCAAAATTAAAATTAAAGATTATGAGTTTCATGCTTTGTGTGATTTGGGTGCTAGTGTCTCTACTATTCCCAAAACTTTGTGTGATTTGCTAGATTTCCGTGATTTTGATGATTGCTCTCTAAACTTGCATCTTGAGGATTCCACTATTAAAAAACCTATGGGAAGAATTAATAATGTGCTTATTGTTGCAAATAGGAATTATGTGCCCGTAGATTTTATTGTTCTTGATATAGATTGCAATCCTTCATGTCCTATTATTCTTGGTAGACTTTTCCTTAGAACGATTGGTGCAATTATTGATATGAATGATATTAGATTCCAGTTTCCATTAAAAAAAGGCATGGAACACTTTCCTAGAAAGAAAATAAAATTACCATATGAATCTATCATGAGAGCCACTTATGGATTACCTACCAAAGACGGCAATACCTAGATCTATCTTTTTTTATGCCTAGCTAGGGGTGTTAAACAATAGCGCTTGTTGGGAGGCAACCCAATTTTAATTTTAGTTTTTCGTTTTTGCTTCTGTTTAGGAATAAATAATCCATCTACCCTCTGTTTAGATGCGGTTTTATCTTTTAATTAGTGTTTGTGCCAAGTTAAACCAATTAGATCTTCTTGGGTGATAGTTATCTGATCTTGCTGTAATTTCCAGAAACTTTGCTCTCAGTGCCCGAATTGTTATAAATCACCAGAACGTGATAAAATACTGATTCCAATTTCTGCTGATCAATAAAAAAATTGTCCACGTCGTATAAGTATGGTAGAATTTTTTGGGTTCCAGAAGTTTGCGTTAGTTACAGATTACTACAGACTGTTCTGTTTTTGACAGATTCAGTTTTGCGTGTGTTGTTTGCTTATTTTGATGAATCTATGGCTAGTAAAATAGTTTATAATCCATAGAGAAGTTGGAATACAGTAGGTTTAACACCCATATAAATAAAGAATGAGTTCATTACAGTACCTTGAAGTAGTCTTTTTTCTTCTTTCTCTAACAGAGCTCACGAGATTTCTATTGAGTTTTGTGTTGTGAAGTTTTCAAGTTTTGGGTGAATTCTTTTGATGGATTATGGAACAAGGAGTGGCAAGAGCATAAGCTTGGGGATGCCCATGGCACCCCAAGATAATCAAGGACACCAAAAGTCAAAGCTTGGGATGCCCGGAAGGCATCCCTCTTTAAATCTACTTCCATCGGTAATTTACTTGGAGCTATATTTTTATTCACCACATGATATGTGTTTTGCTTGGAGCGTCTTGTATTATTTGAGTATTTGCTTGTTAGTTTACCACAATCATCCTTGCTGTAAACACCTTTTGAGAGAGCCATACATGAATTGGAATTTGTTAGAATACTCTATGTGATTCACTTATATCTTTTGAGCTTGATAGTTTTGCTCATAGTACTTCACTTATATCTTTTGAGCATGATAATTTTTGCGCTAGTGCTTCACTTAGATCTTTTAGAGAACGGTGGTGGATTTATTTTAAAGAAACTTGATCTCTCATGATTCACTTAGATTATTTTGAGAGTCGTTAATAGCATGGTAATTTGCTTAATGTTAATATACTTAGTGTTCAAGATATGTGAAACTTTCTTTTTGAATGAATTAAATACTAAGATAAGTTTGATGCTTGATAATTGTTTTGAGATATGGAGGTAATAATATCAAAGTCGTGCTAGTTGATAATTGTGAATTTGAGAAATACTTGTGTTGAAGTTTGCAAGTCCCGTAGCATGCACGTATGGTTAAAGTTGTGTAACAAATTTGAAACATGAAGTGTACCTGGCTTGTGCATCCTTATGAGTGGCGGTCGGGGACGAGTGATGGTCTTTTCCTACCAATCTATCCCCCTAGGAGCATGCGCGTAGTACTTGATTTTTGATGGCTTCTAAATTTTTGCAATAAGTATATGAGTTCTTTTGACTAATGTTGAGTCCATGGATTATACGCACTTTTACCTTTCCGCCTTTGCTAGCCTCTTCGGTACCGTGCATTGCCCTTTCTCACCTTGAGAGTTGGTGCAAATTTCGCCGGTGCATCCAAACCCCGTGATATGATACACTCTTTCACACACAAACCTCCTTATATCTTCCTCAAAACAGCCACCATACCTACCTATCATGGCATTTCCATAGCCATTCCGAGATATATTGCCATGCAACTTTCCACCGTTCCGTTCATCATTATTATTACATACATTACTTTTGTCATATTGCCATTGCATGATCATGTAGTTGACATCGTATTTGTGGCAAAGGCACCATGTATTATTTTCCATACATGTCACTCTTGATTCATTGCACCATCCCGCACACACCACGGAGGCATTCATATAGAGTCATATTTTGTTCTAAGTTTGAGTTGTAATTGTTGAGTTGTAAGAGAAATAAAAGTGTGATGATCATCATTATTAGAGCATTGTCCCAAGTGAGGAAAGGATGATGGAGACTATGATTCCCCCATAAGTCGGGATGAGACTCCGGACGAAAAAAAAAGAGCAAGGCCAAAAAAAAGAGAAAGGCCCAAAAAAATGAGAGAAAAAGAGAGAAGGGACAATGCTACTATCCTTTTACCACACTTGTGCTTGAAAGTAGCACCTTGTTCTTCATGTATTGAGTCTCATATATTGTGCTTCAAAGTAGCACTAAGATCTTCATGATAGAGAGTCTCTCATTTTGTCATTTTCATATACTAGTGGGAATTTTTCATTATAGAACTTGGCTTGTATATTCTAATGATGGGCTTCCTCAAAGTACCCTAGGTCTTCGTGAGCAAGCAATTTGGATGCACACCAACTTAGTTTCTTTTGTAGAGCTTTCATATACTTATAGCTCTAGTGCATCCGTTGCATGGCAATCCCTACTCCTCATGTTGACATCAATTGATGGCCTCTCCATAGCCCGTTGATTATCCTCGTCAATATGAGACTTTCTCCTTTTTTTGTCTTCTCCACACAATCCCCATCATCATATTCTATTCCACCCATAGTGCTATATCCATGGCTTGCGCTCATGTATTGTGTGAAGGTTGAATTTTTTTGAGATTATTTAAGTATGAAACAATTGCTTGGCTTGTCATCGGGGGTATAGAAGTTGGGAACACCTTTGTGTGACGAAAATGAAGCATAGCCTAACTATATGATTTTGTAGGGATGAACTTTCTTTTGCCATTTTATTTTGAGAAGACATGATTGCTTTGATTAGTATGCTTGAAGAATTATTATTTCTGTGTCAATATGAACTTTTGTCTTAAATCTTTCGGATCTGAATATTCATATCACAAGTAAGAAGATTTACATTGAAATTATGCCAAAGTATCACTCCGCAACAAAAATTCTCTTTTTATCATTTACCTACTCAAGGACGAGCAGGAATTAAGCTTGGGGATGCCTGATACGTCTCCAAGGTATCTATAATTTTTGATTGCTCCATGCTACTTTATCTACTGTTTTGGACTATATTGGGCTTTATTTTCCACTTTTATATTACTTTTGGGACTAACCTATTAACCGGAGGCCCAACCTGAATTGTTGTTTTTGCCTATTTCAGTGTTTGAAGAGCAGAATATCAAACGGAGTCCAAACGGAATGAAACCTTGAGAATGTGATTTTCCAACCAAACGTGATCCAGAGACTTGGACCCTACTCCAAGAAGTGCAGAGGCGGTCACGAGGTGGAGCGCCCCTCGAGCGCGCCCTACTTACTGTGGGCCCCGACGCTCCACCGACTTACTCCTTCCTCCTATATATACCTCGTATCCCCAAACGATCAAAACAGGAGCCAAAACCTAATTCCACCGCCGCAACCTTACAGATCCACGAGATCCCATCTTGGGGCCTGTTAGGAGCTCACGGAGGAGGCATCCACCACGGAGGGCTTCTACATCAACACCATAGCCCCTCCGATGAAGTGTGAGTAGTTTACTTCAGACCTTGGTCCATAGCTAGTAGCTAGATGGCTTCTTCTCTCTTTTGGATCTCAATACAATGTTCTCCCCTCTCTCGTGGAGATCTATTCGATGTAATCTTCTTTTTGCGGTGTGTTTGTTGAGACCGATGAATTGTGGGTTTATGATCCAGCTTATCTATGAATAATACTTGAATCTTCTCTGAATTATTTTATGTATGATTGAGTTATCTTTGCAAGTCTCTTCGAATTATCCGTTTGGTTTGGCCAACTAGATTGGTAGTTCTTGCAATGGGAGAAGTGCTTAGCTTTGGGTTCAATCTTGCGGTGTCCTTACCCGAAGTGATGTAAAGGGTTGCAAGGCACGTATTGTATTGTTGCCATCGAGGATAACAAGATGGGGTATTTATCATATTGCATGAATTTATTCCTCTACATCATGTCATCTTGCTTAAGGCGTTACTCTGTTTTTAACTTAATACTCTAGATGCATGCTGGATAGCGGTCGATGAGTGGAGTAATAGTAGTAGATGCAGAATCGTTTCGATCTACTTGTCACGGACGTGATGCCTATATACATGATCATACCAAGATAACCTCATAACTATGCTCAATTCTGTCAATTGCTCAACAGTAACTTGTTCACCCACCGTAGAATACTTATGCTCTTGAGAGAAGCCACTAGTGAAACCTATGGCCCCCGGGTCTATTCTCATCATATCAATCTCTATCACTTTATTTACTTGTTTGTTTTTACTTTGCTTTTACTTTTTACTTTGCATCTTTATACCAAAAATACAAAAAATATTATCTCTATCAGATCTCACTCTCGTAAGTGACCGTGAAGGGATTGACAACCCCTAATCGCGTTGGTTGCGAGTAGGTATCGTTTTGTGCAGGTACGAGGGACTTGCGCGTGGCCTCCTCTTGGATTGATACCTTGGTTCTCAAAACTGAGGGAAATACTTACGCTCTCTGTGCTGCTTCATCCTCTCCTCTTGGGGAAAACCAACGCAAGCTCAAGACATAGCAAGAAGGATTTCGGCGCCGTGTTGGGAGTCTACGCAAAAGTCAACATACCAAGTACCCATCACAATCCCTATCTCTCGCATTACATTATTTGCCATTTGCCTCTCGTTTTCCTCTCCCCCACTTCACCCTTGCCGTTTTATCCCCCCTCTCTTTCCCAATCTCCTCCTCCTTTTTCCTTTGCCTTTTTCCTCGTCCGTTTGTTTGCTCGTGTGTTAGTTTGCTTGTTTGGCGTGATGGCTCAAGATGCTACCAAATTGTGTGACTTCACCAATACCAATAACAATGATTTCCTTAGCACTCCGATTGCTCCTCTTGCCAATACTGAATCTTGTGAAATCAATACTGCTTTGTTGAATCTTGTTATGAAAGATCAATTCGCCGGCCTTCCTAGTGAAGATGTCGCTACTCATCTGAATAGCTACGTTGATTTATGTGATATGCCAAAGAAAAAAGATGTCGATAATGATGTCGTTAAATTGAAGCTATTTCCTTTTTCGCTTAGAGATCGTGCTAAAGCGTGGTTCTCATCTTTGCCTAAAAATAGTATTGATTCTTGGAACAAGTGTAAAGATGCTTTTATCTCTAAGTATTTCCCTCCTGCTAAGATTATCTCTCTTAGGAACGATATTATGAATTTTAAGCAACTTGACCATGAACATGTTGCACGAGCTTGGGAGAGAATGAAATTAATGATACGTAATTGTCCTACTCATGGTTTGAACTTATGGATGATTATACAAAAAAATTATGCTGGATTGAATTTTGCTTCTAGAAATCTTTTAGATTCGGCCACGGGAGGCACTTTTATGGAAATCACTTTAGGAGATGCTACTAAACTCCTAGATAATATTATGGTTAATTATTCTCAATGGCATACTGAAAGATCTACTAATAAAAAAGTGCATGCTATAGAAGAAATCAATGTTTTGAGTGGAAAGATGGATGAACTTATGAAATTATTTGCTAAGAGTGTTTCTTCTGATCCTAATGACATGCCTTTGTCTACCTTGATTGAGAATAATAATGAATCTATGGATGTGAATTTTGTTGGTGGGAATAATTTTGGTAACAATGCTTATGGAGGGAATTTTAATCCTAGGCCTTATCCTAGTAATCCTTCTAATAATTATGGAAATTCCAACAACAACTCTTATGGAAATTTTAATAAGATGCCCTCTGAATTTGAGAGTAGTGTTAAAGAGTTTATGAATTCACAAAAGAATTTTAATGCTTTGCTTGAAGAGAAATTGCTTAAAGTTGATGATTTGGCTAGGAACGTTGATAGAATTTCTCTTGAAATTGATTCTTTAAAGCTTAGATCTATTCCTCCTAAGCATGATATCAATGAGTCTCTCAAAGCCATGAGAATTTCCATTGATGAGTGCAAGGAAAGAACCGCTAGGATGCGTGCTTCCAAAGACGCCTTTATTAAAGCGTGTTCTTCCAATTCCTATGAAAATCAAGATGAAGATCTAAAAGTTATTGATGTGTCCCCTATTAAATCTTTGTTTTGCAACATGAATCTTGATGAAACTGAATATGATCTTCCTTTACCTAGAAGGCGTTCTAAGAATTCGGAGTTTTTAGATCTTGATGATGAAATTGATAAAAGTGGGATTGAAATAAATAAAAATCAAGATATTGCTAAACCCACTATATTGGATCTTAAGGAATTTAATTATGAAAATTGCTCTTTAATTGATTGCATTTCCTTGTTGCAAACCGTGCTAAATTCTCCTCATGCTTATAGTCAAAATAAGGCCTTTACCGAACACATTGTTGATGCTTTGATGCAATCTTATGAAGAAAAGCTTGAGTTGAAAGTTTCTATCCCTAGGAAACTCCATGATGAGTGGGAACCTACTATCAAAATTAAAATTAAAGATTATGAGTTTCATGCTTTGTGTGATTTGGGTGCTAGTGTCTCTACTATTCCCAAAACTTTGTGTGATTTGCTAGATTTCCGTGATTTTGATGATTGCTCTCTAAACTTGCATCTTGAGGATTCCACTATTAAAAAACCAATGAGAAGAATTAATGATGTGCTTATTGTTGCAAATAGGAATTATGTGCCCGTAGATTTTATTGTTCTTGATATAGATTGCAATCCTTCATGTCCTATTATTCTTGGTAGACCTTTCCTTAGAACGATTGGTGCAATTATTGATATGAAGGAAGGGAATATTAGATTCCAATTTATATTAAAAAAAGGCATGGAACACTTTCCTAGAAAGAAAATAAAATTACCATATGAATCTATCATGAGAGCCACTTATGGATTGCCTACCAAAGACGGCAATACCTAGATCTATCCTTGCTTTTATGCCTAGCTAGGGGCGTTAAACGATAGCGCTTGTTGGGAGACAACCCAATTTTATTTTTAGTTTTTCGTTTTTGCTTCTGTTTAGGAATAAATAATCCATCTACCCTCTGTTTAGATGCGGTTTTATCTTTTAATTAGTGTTTGTGCCAAGTTAAACCTATTAGATCTTCTTGGGTGATAGTTATTTGATCTTGCTGTAATTTCCAGAAACTTTGCTCTCAGTGCCCGAATTGTTATAAATCACCAGAACGTGATAAAATACTGATTCCAATTGCTGCTGATCAATAAACAAATTGTCCACGTCTTCTAATTTTGGTAGAAATTTTTGGGTTCCAGAAGTTTGCGTTAGTTACAGATTACTACAGACTGTTCTGTTTTTGACAGATTCTGTTTTGCGTGTGTTGTTTGCTTATTTTGATGAATCTATGGCTAGTAAAATTGTATATAATCCATAGAGAAGTTGGAATACAGTAGGTTTAACACCCATATAAATAAATAATGAGTTCATTAGAGTACCTTGAAGTAGTCTTTTTTCTTCTTTCTCTAACGGAGCTCACGAGATTTCTATTGAGTTTTGTGTTGTGAAGTTTTCAAGTTTTGGGTGAATTCTTTTGATGGATTATGGAACAAGGAGTGGCAAGAGCCTAAGCTTGGGGATGCCCATGGCACCCCCAAGATAATCCAAGGACACCAAAAAGTCAAAGCTTCGGGATGCCCCGGAAGGCATCCCCTCTTTCGTCTACTTCCATCGGTAATTTACTTGGAGCTATATTTTTATTCACCACATGATATGTGTTTTGCTTGGAGCGTCTTGTATTATTTGAGTATTTGCTTTTTAGTTTACCACAATCATCCTTGCTGTACACACCTTTTGAGAGAGCAATACATGAATTGGAATTTGTTAGAATACTCTATGTGATTCACTTATATCTTTTGAGCTTGATAGTTTTGCTCATAGTGCTTCACTTATATCTTTTGAGCATGATAATTTTTGCTCTAGTGCTTCACTTAGATCTTTTAGAGAACGGTGGTGAATTTGTTTTAAAGAAACTTGATCTCTCATGCTTCACTTAGATTATTTTGGGAGTCGTTAATAGCATGGTAATTTGCTTAATGTTAATATACTTAGTGTTCAAGATATGTGAAACTTTCTTTTTGAATGAATTAAATACTAAGATAAGGTTGATGCTTGATAATTGTTTTGAGATATGGAGGTAATAATATCAAAGTCGTGCTAGTTGATAATTGTGAATTTGAGAAATACTTGTGTTGAAGTTTGCAAGTCCCGTAGCATGCACGTATGGTTAAAGTGGTGTAACAAATTCGAAACATGAAGTGTACCTGGCTTGTGCATCCCTATGAGTGGCGGTCGGGGATGAGCGGTGGTCTTTTCCTACCAATCTATCCCCCTAGGAGCATGCGCGTAGTACTTTATTTTTGATGGCTTCTAAATTTTTGCAATAAGTATATGAGTTCTTTTGACTAATGTTGAGTCCATGGATTATACACACTTTTACCTTTCCGCCTTTGCTAGCCTCTTGATGCACTGCATTGCCCTTTCTCACCTTGAGAGTTGGTGCAAACTTCGCGGTGCATCAAACCCCGTGATATGATACGCTCTTTCACACAAAACCTCCTTATATCTTCCTCAAAACAGCCACCATACCTACCTATCATGGCATTTCCATAGCCATTCCGAGATATATTGCCATGCAACTTTCCACCGTTCCGTTCATCGTTATTATGACATACATTACTTTTGTCATATTGCCATTGCATGATCATGTAGTTGACATCGTATTTGTGGCAAAGGCACCATGCATTATTTTCCATACATGTCACTCTTGATTCATTGCACCATCCCGGTACACCGCCGAAGGCATTCATATAGAGTCATATTTTGTTCTAAGTTTCGAGTTGTAATTGTTGAGTTGTAAGAGAAATAAAAGTGTGATGATCATCATTATTAGAGCATTGTCCCATGTGAGGAAAGGATGATGGAGACTATGATTCCCCCATAAGTCGGGATGAGACTCCGGACGAAAAAAAAGAGCAAGGCCAAAAAAAAGAGAAAGGACCAAAAAAAATGAGAGAAAAAGAGAGAAGGGACAATGCTACTATCCTTTTACCACACTTGTGCTTCAAAGTAGCACCTTGTTCTTCATGTAGTGAGTCTCATATATTGTGCTTCAAAGTAGCACTAAGATCTTCATGATAGAGAGTCTCTCATTTTGTCATTTTCATATACTAGTGGGAATTTTTCATTATAGAACTTGGCTTGTATATTCCAATGATGGGCTTCCTCAAAGTGCCCTAGGTCTTCGTGAGCAAGCAAGTTGGATGCACACCCACTTAGTTTCTTTTGTAGAGCTTTCATATACTTATAGCTCTAGTGCATCCGTTGCATGGCAATCCCTACTCCTCATGTTGACATCAATTGATGGGCATCTCCATAGCCCATTGATTATCCTCGTCAATATGAGACTTTCTCCTTTTTTTGTCTTCTCCACACAATCCCCATCATCATATTCTATTCCACCCATAGTGCTATATCCAAGGCTTGCGCTCATGTATTGTGTGAAGGTTGAATTTTTTTGAGATTATTTAAGTATGAAACAATTGCTTGGCTTGTCATCGGGGGTATAGAAGTTGGCAACATCTTTGTGTGACGAAAATGAAGCATAGCCTAACTATATGATTTTTTAGGGATGAACTTTCTTTTGCCATTTTATTTTGAGAAGACATGATTGCTTTGATTAGTATGCTTGAAGAATTATTATTTCTGTGTCAATATGAACTTTTGTCTTAAATCTTTCGGATCTGAATATTCATATCACAAGTAAGAAGATTTACATTGAAATTATGCCAAAGTATCACTCCGCATCAAAAATTCTCTTTTTATCATTTACCTACTCGAGGACGAGCAGGAATTAAGCTTGGGGCTGCCTGATACGTCTCCAAGGTATCTATAATTTTTGATTGCTCCATGCTACTTTATCTACTGTTTTGGACTATATTGGGCTTTATTTTCCACTTTTATATTACTTTTGGGACTAACCTATTAACTGGAGGCCCAACCCAGAATTGTTGTTTTTTGCCTATTTCAGTGTTTCGAAGAGACGGAATATCAAACGGAGTCCAAACGGAATGAAACCTTCGGGAACGTGATTTTCCAACCAAACGTGATCCAGGAGACTTGGACCCTACTCCAAGAAGTGCCAGAGGCGGTCACGAGGGTGGAGGCCCCCCCCCCCCGGGCGCGCCCCCTACCTCGTGGGCCCCCTGACGCTCCACCGACGTACTCCTTCCTCCTATGTATACCTACGTATCCCCAAACGATCAAAACAGGAGCCAAAAACCTAATTCCACCGCCGCAACCTTCTGTATCCACGAGATCCCATCTTGGGGCCTGTTCCGGAGCTCCGCCGGAGGAGGCATCCACCACGGAGGGCTTCTACATCAACACCATAGCCCCTCCGATGAAGTGTGAGTAGTTTACTTCAGACCTTCGGGTCCATAGCTAGTAGCTAGATGGCTTCTTCTCTCTTTTTGGATCTCAATACAATGTTCTCCCCCTCTCTCGTGGAGATCCATTCGATGTAATCTTCTTTTGGCAGTGTGTTTGTTGAGATCGATGAATTGTGGGTTAATGATCCAGCTTATCTATTAATAATATTTGAATCTTCTCTGAATTCTTTTATGTATGATTGAGTTATCTTTGCAAGTCTCTTCGAATTATCCGTTTGGTTTGGCCAACTAGATTGGTAGTTCTTACAATGGGAGAAGTGCTTAGCTTTGGGTTCAATCTTGCGATGTCCTTACCAAAGGATGTAAAGGGTTGCAAGGCACGTATTGTATTGTTGCCATCGAGGATAACAAGATGGGGTATTTATCATATTGCATGAATTTATTCCTCTACATCATGTCATCTTGTTTAAGGCGTTACTCTGTTTTTAACTTAATACTCTAGATGCATGCTGGATAGCGGTCGATGAGTGGAGTAATAGTAGTAGATGCAGAATCGTTTCGATCTACTTGTCACGGACGTGATGCCTATATACATGATCATACCTAGATAACCTCATACTTTCCTCAATTCTGTCAATTGCTCAACAGTAATTTGTTCACCCACCGTAGAATACTTATGTTCTTGAGAGAAGCCACTAGTGAAACCTATGCCCCCCGGGTCTATTCTCATCATACCAATCTCTATCACTTTGTTTACTTGTTTGTTTTTACTTTGCTTTTACTTTTTACTTTGCATCTTTATACCAAAAATACCAAAAATATTATCTCTATCAGATCTCACTCTCGTAAGTGACCGTGAAGGGATTGACAACCCCTAATCGCGTTGGTTGCGAGTAGCTATCATTTTGTGCAGGTACAAGGGACTTGCGCGTGGCCTCCTACTGGATTGATACCTTGGTTCTCAAAAACTGAGGGAAATACTTATGCTACTGTGCTGCATCATCCTCTCCTCTTCGGGGAAAACCAACGCAAGCTCAAGACGTAGCAAAGCACCGAGCGGCCTCGGCCGTATCCGGAGGGCTCGGCGGGCCACCCAGCCGGGTAACATGCCGGAGAACGGCTCATCGGAAGCCATCGGAAGGGTGGAGAAAATGGTGAAGGAGGAGATGGGGGAGCGGCGGAGGGGTGCGATTCTTGCCCGCTGTCTGTCTGGCCTCGTGTAAATAGAGGGCGGACAGTAGGAGCTTGGCCGGCGTCTGGCCTTGTTTAAACTGAGGGCGGACGGCAGGAGCTCGGCCAATGTTGCATTTAATTCCGGCCCGCTCATGAACGGACGTGTGGCCAGAGTAGGACTCTCGGTTTGCATGCGGGTTCAACGGAGGTGTTTAATGGAGGCGCCGGGCGTGCAGCGGGCGACACAGTACTATTTGATTTGACAGCATTAATGAGCCGTCAAATCACGAAGGCCCTCGCCTCTCGTGAAACTGACCAAGCTAGACTGACCCGCCATCTAGCCTTTTAAAAAATGTATATACTCCACTTTTGTACAGTAGTAGTATCGATGGATTGTGCCATGGAGCAAAACTTGAAATTTAAAAAAAATGTGGTACATATAGAGAGCGCTCGTGAACTATGTGTCATGCATGGCAATAAATAAAGTACTACATGATACTTATATGATACATGGCGCAGGAGTACTAAGTATTATTAATATAGTTTTGCTAGAACTCATCTAGATGAGATATAATTTGGCCGCTCTTTTATAGCCATCGGATGTGATGCTATAAGATGCTTGTGTGCTGACGTGGGTTGTATTTGTTCTTGTGCAATGAACTGACCACTGCATGTCATGTTTGATAGTCTCAAGTCATTAAAAGCATACAAGCCCCACATCTCTTCTTGGTTGATTCCTCTATTTATGTCAAAAAATAAGAAACAATGTGAGAGTTAATGCACCATGCCAATGTGTTTACTAGTATTTGGTTTTCGTAAGATGACTTAATACTCACCTAGACGGAGGGAGTATTTGATTTGACAGCGGGCGGCGCAGTTCCCGATACACCTTTAATGCAGATGAGGGAGGGAGTAGCGGTTCCCGATATGTTGAACGGCCAATGCATGCTCCTTCAATTAATGCATGAGGGAAGTAATGGGAGGAGGTCCGGGAAAAGAGGCTGCACGATGTGAATGCAATGCAGTTTACCATCATTGCCCTCATATAAAGGCACCCCTCCTCCATTCCAATGCATCTACCACATCATACGCACCTAAGCACTTACCTAAGCACCTACACTAAGCGCAAAAGAGCTCGCTCCAGACCCATGGCGGCGATGCGTGTGAGCGGCCAGCGGCTGCGCCATATGGTCCACGATGCCGGCCTGCGGCATGGCACCGAGGATCGTCTCCAGACGGTGTTCGAGACCGGCTGGTGGATGGCCGCTGTCGGTGTCAAAAGCGGCGGATCTCGGGTAGAGGGTCCCGAACTGTGCGTCTAGGCGGATGGTAACAGGAGACAAGAGACACGATGTTTTTACCCAGGTTCGGGCCCTCTCAATGGAGGTAATACCCTACTCCTGCTTGATTAATATTGATGATATGGGTAGTACAAGAGTAGATCTACCACGAGATCGGAGAGGCTAAACCCTAGAAGCTAGCCTATGGTGTGATTGTTGTTCGTCCTACGGACTAAAACCCTCCGGTTTATATAGACACCGGATAGGGTTAGGGTTACACAGAGTCGGTTACAACGGTAGGAGATCTACATATCCGTATCGCCAAGCTTGCCTTCCACGCCAAGGAAAGTCCCATCCGGACAAGGGACGAAGTCTTCAATCTTGTATCTTCATAGTCTTGGAGTCCGGCCAAAGGTGATAGTTCGGCTATCCGGACACCCCCTAATCCAGGACTCCCTCAGTAGCCCCTGAACCAGGCTTCAATGACGACGAGTCCGGCGCGCATATTATCTTCGGCATTGCAAGGCGGGTTCCTCCTCCGAATACTTCATAGAAGGTTTTGAACACAAGGATAGTGTCCGGCTCTGCAAAACAAGTTCCACATACTACCGTAGAGAGAATAACTTTTGCACAGATCTGCCGACGTATTCCGCGGCGTGACATCACACCACGGCCAAGCCTTTATTCGAATTGTTTTTTACTGTTCCACCTTAGCGCGTTTAGCGAGGCGGTTTCCTTGGCACGTCTTATCAAAGCATAGATCGTGCCCCCTTATTCCGGGATTCTCATCAATACGGACGTGGGTAACCCAACCGTGCCCATTGGCGCGCCTCCTCTATCGAAGGCGAGTCCTAATCGACCACGGGGAGGGCTCTTGGTATTCAACCTCTTTATAATGAGACCAAGGCCCTCTTCTTTTTGCCACCCTCCATCGAGTTTGCCTCGCGCTTCGAGTTCTAACACCCAAAACTTCAGATTTAGGCGCTTCGGACCTTCGATGATGCCGGTTCCGACCAGCTCGGCCGATGGATGTCTTCTTCCGTCACAGAAGAAGATGTGCTAAAGCTGCAAGACGCCAGGTATCTAACTGGCGAAATTTAGCATAGGCTGCCTGCTCCAGGGCAGGTCATTCCAACTCCCGAGCCCGGCGAGAGCGTGGTGTTCGTGTCTCACCTCCTTCGGGGTTTAGGCTTCCCGACGGATCCCTTTGTGCGGGGGCTTATGTTTTATTATGGGCTGGATTTCCATGACTTGAATCCGGAGTCCATCCTCCATATCTCGTCATTCATTGTCGATGTGAGGCCTTCCTCCATATTACCCTCACTTGGATTGTGGCTCAAGACCTTCAAGGTGGAGCCAAGATGATCGAGGGCAACAAGCAGAAAGTCTTGGAGGGGCGGTCATAAGCAAGTGTGCTAATGCTCCGTGGCCCGAGGGCTCTTTTCAAGAGGAGCTTGGTTTGTGGCAACGGGAGTGGTTTTATATCACCGCCCCCCGGGGCACCAAATGGGTGGCGCCACCCGCCTTTCGCTCAGGTCCACCACAGCGGCTGGCATCATGGGTCAACCGGGGGCTCGATTGGGGGCCGTCCAAGGACGTTCCTCTGTTGTAGGGCCGTATTCGAGACCTCCAAGAAAGAGAGATCAATCTGGTCGCAGTGGCGCAGGTTATGTTGATTCGGCGCTTCTGCCTGCAAGAACGCCGCCTCCGTCTGTGGGAATTTAATCCGGAGGGACCACGAGCTCTCCAACATTTTATGGGTACGACGCCCGTGGAGATGTATAAACTGTTCTTCGGATCACAAGAAATGTGTCCGGACCTGACTGAGGATGCAGGACTAAGATGCAATCGCCCAGATACTCAAGTAAGTAGTCCTATACCCGGACAGGCTGTCCGTTCATTTATCATAAATTTTCCCTTAAAGGAGTTGTTTCTTGAACAGGAGTGGATAACAAAGGCAAAGTTGATAAGGTGTCCGGCTCCCCTCCCAGAGACCACGCCGGATCCCATGCTGACAAAATGTTGAAGGCCGCACCTTTTAAAGAAGGCGAAGGGGGGAGCAGGGAAGCAACTGCCTCCACGAAGGAGGCTTCCGAGGAAGGAGGGATCAAAGGTCCCGCCCTCCAAGGAGAGAAGAGGACCGCTTCGGAAGATCCAGAGGTCAAGGCCTCAAAGAGGGGAAAGAAATCTTCGTCAGAGAGTCCGGCGCTGGGAAGTAACCCAGCCGCACTATTTCCCCAAGGGGATCAGCCCTCCAGTGAGCCGTAAGTAAAAAGAAGGGGTCTTGTAAATAAGGAACATCCCTGCATTTATTTCTGAAGATAACCGAAATTGTACCTTGTAGTTCGGATCTCAGCCCTTCTCAGCAGAGCTCGTCTTCGGGGGATCTTCTTCCGGAGATGATGGAGAGCGAAACGCCCCCACCTGTCACACCTTCATGTGAGGCGGACGACCCTGAGGTGTCGTCGCGGAGGGTTTCTCGAGTCCGCGGGCGGAAGATCCGCGCCAATCGGGCGTGCGGTCGGAGGAGCTGAAGGATCTGCTCGGGCGAGCGGCTATCTCAGAAGATCACCGTGCGCTAATGGGTACGGTGATTGAAAGAATTGCATCGGCGGAGAGTGGATTGCATGAAGCCGTCAGAAGCTTACTGACAGGGTTCGAGGTACGCAAAAATGATGTACCTTCTGACAGTTATGCATATAGAATGCGCCCTGTATAGATAGTAGCCCCTGAGACTCGGTATGTTGTCAAAATTGACAGCGTGTCGAGGATCATAATCTCAGTTATAACATTTGCGCCGCTCCTAAATAGGTGGCGGGGCGTCCGATGGCCAGCCGGACTGATGAATTTGCCGAACTAAAGCGGCAACTTGACGAGGCAGATGCAGACATCGCACTTGTCAATAAGCGGTTTGACGAGTCACAAGGTATGCGACTTCTTCGCGGACGCCTGGTAAGGGAGCTTGACGCCCGTGCCTTACTACTTGTATGCTTAATACAGGTGGTGCCGCTGCTGTGGAGGAGCTACGGGCGGAACTCGCCCGAGCTAAAGAGCAAGCCAGAAATAGTAATGCGGCCGCTTTAATGGCGGCCGAAGAGCTAAAAGCCGAACGGGCTACTCACTGCCGAAGCAAAGAGGAAATGGTCGATATGGCCATAAAGTTGAAGAATACTACCGACCGCTGCGAGGTTCTTGAAAAAGAACGTCAAGCGGAGCAAGAGGGCCTGAAAAAGGTCAACGCCGAATCCAAGGATGCCCGTTCCGCTTTGAGAGCTGCCAAGGAGGAGCTGAGTCAGGCCGGGGCTATTGCGGCTGGAAAACCGTTTCTGCTGTGGAGGAAATATACGGATCCGAAGTATGCTCAGTTGGACAAGTTGTGGAGTTCGGAGGATGCTTATCTGGACTTAGCGGCGAGCGCTGCGGACGCGATTGAGCACTTCCAAGGCCAGAAGGGGCACATAAGGGAAGAGCTATATTGGTCGCAATTCCATAGTCTGGAGCGTCCTCTTCCGTTGACCGATCGGTTGGCCGAATGGGCCGAGCTGAATAGATTATCCAGACTTGCCATGAAGCATGTCATGACTCATTTGTGGCCAGGCGGACCCCAGCCGAAGAGTTATTTTGGCTTAGTGCATCAGTTCCTTGGTGCGGTACCGCGTATCGACGCAATGAAGCGGTCGGCGTGTATTGAGGGAGCGTGGATGGCTCTGGCCCGTGTCAAGACATACTGGGCGGAGATGAAGGACACCGATGTTGCATCCCAAGATTCTGACAGAAGCCGAGTACCTGCCGAGCACTATTTTGAGGAAGTTCTGCAGGGCGCTCGTTTAATAGAGACGCAGTTCTCGAAGGATATTATGTTTAAATGACATGTATGATTTGTGAAAACAATGTTTCAATATAATATAAGAGCTTTTTATACTTGTGCGTTCAAGTAGTAAACTACCTCCTGTGCGGCCATTGATGTATATATGTATATAACCTGAAAGATGGCAGTCTTCGGCTTCAGCCCCCACGCACATAGTGCGGGGGTGTTTGCAAAGAAGTCGTGTTTTCACACTTAATCCAACGTCTTGGTCCTATAAAGGAGGTGGTAGCGTAGCAAACTAGGCAACCAGACTATAATGCTTTATCACTTTCACTTAGCCATAGGGGTTCGAGGGTGGGGCTACTATATAGCCCCTGGGGGCACCGCACTCTCCTGAATTCGGGCGCGTATGTGCCTGACCGAAAAACGGCCCTTCGTCAATGCAGGGGAATTCTAAACATTCCGCTGAGTCATCGAGTGGTTGACCAGTCTCACGCTATATCATGACAGTCAATTTTAGCTTTCTCCACTGAGGTGCTCAACCCAGCTCAAATGGGGCACAATCGCAGTGGTTCTCCCAGTGCTACCTTAGCCGATATAACGGAACGTAAGGTACCAAAACATGGGAGCCGGGCAAACCCAACATTTGACCAAAGACATGATTCGGAGCTGATGCATATAAGGCCTAACTCGAGACGCCGAACACTCCCTAAGGTATTCGGTCTTTATGAAAACGGGCAGAATAATGCCCTAAGCCCCTGGTGTCCAGGTACGTGCAAAAATTCTGGTGCGGCCGATGCCAAAACACCAGCCTCCTCCTCGGTTATAGTAAGAAACCGGGGGATGTGTATCAACAAGAGACAGTAAAAAGGTTTACGCAGGGTCTTAATCTGAAAAGAATCCTTGCAACGGGTCCCTACTGCACGTCTGCGCCTGTGTCTCCGTTGTGCCGTATCCTGGACGGGTGTAGCACGTTGTTCATCTGTAGAAGAGAGGAACTTAGTTGAAAAGAAAGAAAAGAAAGAAAAAAAGATCGTGCGGAAAATGTACTTTATATTAAATAAACAGAGTATGATTCGAAGAAGTGAATAAAATTGAGCTTTATTGTCTCTTGTTGCACATGCGTGCAGCCCCTTGTATGGGGGTATGCCGCTAGTAGGCGCCGGACTTGTCTAGCCGTGTCCGGGGTTTGAATGACCTATTCAGGTGTTTTGATTAGCGGAGCCGGATAGGTGTGGGGCTTTCAAGGAAGTCTCACGTTCTTCCGTGCTCGAGTAACACTTAATACTCCCTTTTAATGAGATGATGCCGCGTGGACCGGGCATTTTAAGTGTAAGAGATGCATAATGCGGTATTGCATTAAAGCGGGCGAAAGCTTCACGCCCCAGTAGTGCTTGGTAGCTACTTTCGAATGGGGCGATGTGGAAGGTTAACTTTTCGCGGAAGTTGTCGGATGAGCCAACACAACTTCTAGCAGAGGGAGCCCGCACAATGGGCATATGGGCCTGGCATTACCCCTTTGAAGGAGGTGTTGCTATGGCGAATTTTGGTTGGTCTATCCCCATCCTGCGGATTGTGTCCTCGATATATCAGGTTTATGTCACCGCCACCGAGGAAGTTCCAGACTAGGGGTGTCCGGATAGCCGAACTATCATCATCGGCCGGACTCCAAGACTATGAAGATACAAGATTGAAGACTTCGTCCCGTGTCCGGATGGGACTTTCCTTGGCGTGGAAGGCAAGCTTGGCGATACGGATATGTAGATCTCCTACCATTGTAACCGACTGTAACCCTAGCCCTCTCCGTGTCTATATAAACCGGATGGCTTTAGTCCATAGGACGAACAACAATCATACCATAGGCTAGCTTCTAGGGTTTAGCCTCTTTGATCTCGTGGTAGATCCACTCTTGTAACACACATCATCAATATTAATCAAGCAGGATGTAGGGTTTTACCTCCATCAAGAGGGCCCGAACCTGGGTAAAACATCGTGTCCCTTGTCTCCTGTTACCATCCGCCTAGACGCACAGTTCGGGACCCCCTAGCGAGATCCGCCGGTTTTGACACCGACATTGGTGCTTTCATTGAGAGTTCCTCCGTATGCGCCACCGATAGGCTCGATGGCTTCTTCGACCATCATCAACGACGCAGTCCAGGTGAGACTTTTCTCCCGGACTGATCTTCGATTTGGCGGCTTCGCATCGCGGGCCGATTAAGCAGGCCATCTGGAGCAGATCGAAGCTACACCCCGGCCGTCGGTCAGATTTGAAGTTTGAACTTCACGGCCGACATCCGCGGGACTTGATCCTCGATGGAGTCGAGCCACACCGAGCGTGCCGCCTTGTCACAGCGAGCATGATTTAGCTCTGCAGCCGGACAGTACCCTGGATGCCGCACTCGAACCCGCTCCGATCTTCAATTCGGAGCCGGCTACGCAGATCGGGGACGGATGGCTAGACACCGCCTCGGGGGCTGCAACCTCTACGGCGATAGAGTCGAACACTGATCTAGTCCCTCATAAAGCTCGCGACTCCGAGGTGCCGGACTCCTTGCCGGACTTCGAACCTCCCGCGCCCCCTCCGATCGAATCCGATTGGGCGCCGGTCATGGAGTTCACCGCAGCGGACATCTTTCAACTCTCACCTTTTGGCGACATCTTGAGTTCGCTAAAGTACCTCTCGTTATCAGGAGAGCCCTGGCCGGACTACGGTCAGGACGGTTGGGATGCGGACGACGAAGAAATTCAAAGCCCACCCACCACCCACTTGGTAGCCGCTGTCGATGATCTAACCGACATGCTAGACTACGACTCAAGACATCGACGGTATGGACGGCGATGCCGGAGATTTAACAAGAACCAGCGCCTACTGGCACCGGAAAGCCACCTCATCATATGACATATACATGGTGGATATCCCAAAGGATGGGAATGGCGAAGGAATAGAGGAGGATGACCCTCCAAGAAACAGCCCAAGCGCCGCGCCGGTGACACCGCTCTAAATCCTGCCACAGAAGAATGAAGATTCCGCACCGGAGATAACAATACACCGGACAAGGCGAAGACAATCCACTCCAGAAGATCCAGCGCGGAGGATGGAGACGCCAGCCCTCACGAGAGAGCGGCGAAGAAGAGGTATAGGATTATATGCCTCCCTCCGGAGACGAAGCAAGCCTCGACGATGATGAATTAAATGCTGTGCTGAGGATCCCGTCGAACAAGAGCGTTTTAGACGCGGGCTTATGGCCACGGCGAACAGCCTCAAGAATAAGCAGCAACAGCTTAGAGCTGATCAAGATCTGCTAGCCGACAGATGGACTGAAGTCCTCGCGACCGAAGAGCATGAGCTCAAATGCCCCTCCAAAAGCTACCCTAAACGCAAGCTGCTCCCCCGATTAGAGGAGGAGGCTTATGAACCCGCATCACCAGGAGACAATACGGCTGACCGACCACCCGTGGTCGCGACGAGAGGCCTCTAGGCCCTTCACTAGAACCGCACTCGGCATCGCTCAAAAGCACACGCCCACAGGGGAACGCTCCGGACTTGCGAGATATATTGGAGGACAAGGCAAGACAATCAAGATCGATCTATGGATCGCGTGGGCGCCTGCACTGCGTGGCGACAACCGTCACGCTGGGCACGATAAGTCCGCCGGGCCGAACAAAATGCATAAAGCTCTTTTGAGCTCCATCGTGATATCGCCCGAAGACAGAGGCGCCAGACACCCACTATGCTTCACAGACGAAGTAATGGATCATCAAATCCCCGAAGGGTTTAAACCCGTCAATATTGAATCCTATGATGGCACAACAGACCCCACGGTTTGGATCGAAGACTATCTCCTTCACATCCACATGGCCCGCGGTGACGATCTTCATGCCATCAAATACCTCCCCCTCAAGCTTAAAGGACCAGCGCGGCATTGGCTCAACAGCTTGCCAGCAGAGTCAATTGGGAGCTGGGAGGACCTGGAAGCCGCATTCCTCGATAACTTCTAGGGCACTTATGTGTGACCACCAGACGCTGATGACCTAAGCCACATAATTCAGCAGCCAGACGAATCGCCGCATAATTCGACACGGTTCTTAACCAAGAAAAACCAAATCGTCGACTGTCCGGATGCGGAGGCCCTCGCGGCCTTCAAGCATAACATCCGCGACGAGTGGCTTGCCCGGCACCTAGGACAGGAAAAGCCGAAATCCATGGCAGCCCTCACATCACTCATGACCCGCTTCTGCGCGGGTGAGGACAGCTGGCTAGCACGCAGCAACAACCTCAGCAAAAATTCTGGCAGTCCGGACTTCAAGGACCGAAATGGCAGGCCGCGTCGTAACAAAAACAAACGCCGCATTAACGGCGACAATATTGAGGATACGACAATCAATGCCGGATTCAGAGGCTCTAAACCTGGTCAGCGGAAAAAGCCATTCAAAAGAACTACTCCGGGTCCGTCCAATTTGGACAGAATACTCGACCGCTTGTGCCAGATACACGGCACCCCCGAAAAGCCAGCTAACCACACCAACAGGGACTGTTGGGTATTCAACAGGCAGGCAAGTTAATTGCGAAAACAATGACAAGGGCTGCATAGCGATGATGAGGACGAGACCCAACCGCCAACAATAGAGGATGAAGGGTTTCCCCCAAAGTGGACGGTGAACATGATATACGCAGCGCACATACCCAAAAGGGAGCGGAAGCATGCACTCGTGGATGTTCACGCGATGGAGCCAGCTTGCCCAAGTTCAATTCATGGTTCTCCGCCCGATCACTTTTGACCGAAGGACCACCCCACCAAGATCCGCCACGGCGGATTCGGCCAGACCGGTCTTAGACCCAATCGTTGATGGATTTCACCTAACCGAGTCCCGATGGACGGCGGCAACAGCCTGAACCTGCTTTACCGTGATACAAAGGCGCAAAATGGGCATAGACCTCTCAAGGATTAAACCTACCAAAACGACCTTTAAAGGCGTCATACCAGGTGTAGAAGCCAATTGTACAGACTCAATTACACTGGAAGTGGTCTTCGGATCCCCGAATAACTTCCGAAGCGAGGAGTTAATCTTCGACATAGTCCCGTTCCGCAGGGCTATCATGCCTTGCTCGGACGTACCGCGTTTGCAAAGTTCAACACGGTGCCGCACTACGCATACCTCAAGCTCAAGATGCCAGGCCCTCGAGGAGTCATCACGGTCAACGGAAACACTGAACGTTCTCTCCGCACGGAGGAACAACGGCTCTCGCGGCAGAAGTGCAATGCAGCCTCTTAAGGCAATTCTCGAGTCCGGCCGTTAAGCAGCCGGACACAGCTAAGCGCGCCCGGAGTAACTTACAACAAGACCACCTGCACGCCCGAGCATCGCCAGAGCAGCGGCCCCCAACCCCAGCTCTGCGAAACGTCAAAGCAGGTCCTTCCCGTACACCATTACGCTCTGAAGATACCATGGGCATGGGGAGAGGGGCACGACCACGATAAACCCAGACTGCGGCTCAACCACACCAGGGGCTCTCAAGTGTGTTGTTCCTTTTTCTTTTCTTTTTACCTTTTACTTTTTACCCACAGGACTCCGTTTGTCAGAGGCCCTGTCCGGCAGCAGACCCGCCGAACTCACGATGCAACAGCCAGGGAAGGATAAAGGCTACAACAAATATACAGGTGGTCTCCATTACGAGCATTTTTATACACCAATCTGCAGCCTACCCCTGGAGGGGGACATGTTTAACAGTCCCATACCTTGCTTATCGCACTATTTGTATCATTCTGCATTCGTAGCAGCACTTATTGAATAAAACAATGCAGCACCTTTTGCCATATAATTGCATTTCTTTTTCATACATATGTTCATTCACGGCATGTTGCATCAGTACACTTTGGTACGGCTAATATACACCAGGGGCTTATGTTTCCCGCATTATGGTATGATGAGTCCTAACACTTTCACAAGTGCGGCACCCGAACTTATAGCACTATATGCATCGGCTCAATCATGTCTTGGGTCAATAGTTGGGTTTGCCCGGCTCCCATGTTTTGGTACCTTACGTTCCGCTATATCGGCTAAGGTAGCACTGGGAGAACCATCGCGATTCCGCCCAGCTTGAGCTGGGTTAACGACTCGATGGAAAGCTAAAACTGACCGTCATGATGAGGCGAGAGCTGGTTGCTGTTCGAGAGGTTTTTGCAAGTCCTAAAGACTTATGCCGCTTAGAGCGAGGAGCCGATACTGTCCGCCAAGGCGTGATAGCGCCCCAAATTCGCCTTCCGAAGACTAGGGGCTTCACCAAATTTAAAATTATAGAATTCTATGGCTAAGTGAGAGTGTTCAAGCATTATAAGTCCGGTTGCCTTGTTCGCTGTGTTGAGCGCCTCCTAGATGGACCCAAAATGGGAACAAGAGCGCTCAAGTTTATCCCAACACCCCAAAGACTCGTGGCATGGGGGTTGAAGCCGACGACTTGCCATCTCTCGATTTGATAAACAGCCGCATGTAAGGTAATATTTTAAATTAACAAGCGTTGCTTAGCGATATGAACTAAGTTTTCAGCGCATGGATAACAAAATGCGAGTCTACTCAAATATTACATCTTTGGAGCACTCACCCGCAATAGTGCGGGCGCCTTCAAAGACACTCTTATAATACATCTCGGGCGCGATGCTCCTTGCCCTCCGGTGGCGGGTCCGCCACGAGCTTCGGGCATCCATCTTGCCCCAGGCACCTTTACGGGCAAGGCCCGACGGGCACCCTCAATACAAGCGGAATGCTTGATGACTTCTACCCACGGGCACGCATCCATCAGCCGCCGCACCAGGCCGAAGTAGCTCCTGTGCATGGCCTCCTTAGGCCACAAATGAACTATGAGGCCCTTCATGGCCTGTTCGGCCGCCTTTAGGAGCTCGACCAGCTGCTTCAGCTGGTCGCTAAAACACTGGATGTCCGCCTCAAAGATATCGAGACCGAAGACCTTCTCCGTCGAGCTCCCCTCCTCGGCCCGGTAGAATGCGGCAGCATCGGACACGCTGCGAGGAAGATCAGCGAACGCTCCTGGAGAGCTCCGAATTCGGGTAAGCAACAGGTAATTAACATTCACATGCTTACTTTGCATGAAAAATGCCTTACCCGCTGCTATTTTCTTCACGGCCTCAACCTCCTGGAGGGCCTTGTAGGCTTCGGCCTTAGCGGCTTTGGCACTCTCAAGAGCCGTTGCAAGCTCAGACTCCTCGAGTCTTCGAGTCACGCTCCAAGCTCTCATGTTTTTTCACGAGATCCTGGAGCTCTTGTTGTACCTCCGCCACCCGCGCCTCCTGCTTCTCTCTCTCGGTGCGCTCTGCGGCCGCATTACGTTCGGCCGCGGCCACCGCCTCCTTCAGGGTCGCCACCTCGTTAGTGGCCCCTACAATACCCACGTTATCCTTGTCATTTTTCTTGCAACTAAATCCTTTTCTGTAAGGTACAATTTTCATAAGGTATTACTCACCTTCTTTTTCCTCGAGCTGCTTCTTGCCATGACCGAGCTTGTTCTCGGACCGCTCGAGGTTTTCCTTCAAAATAATGACCTCCGCAGTCAGTGCGACGGAGGTCAGCAGCACAGCCTGCAATCCCATATTGACATATTTTTTTATGACTCCTGCGTTTATCTTTCTAAAGATCCTCAGTCCGGCTTTTCTTTCCGAACACCGAACCGAGCATCAGGGGCTACTGTCTATGCGGTACCATTTTACATATATTGAAATTCTTACCTCAAATCCTGTTAGAAGGCTGCTGCGAAGCTTGGTCAGCCCGCTCTTGGCGAGCTGAACCTTCTGAATCACCGCACTCATAACAGTGTGGTGTTCCTCTTCGATGGAGGCGCCATTGAGCGCCTCCAGCAAATTATCCGGCACCTCCGGTTGGACGGAGGCAGCCGGCATCGCGGTCTTGCCCTTCTTACGGGGGGTCGCCACGGACTCCCGAGCCACCGTGGCCTCCGGGCTGAGTCCGTGCAAAGTCCGGAGGGTGTCCTGTGACACCTCTGGGGCCTTCTCCTCCTGGTGGGTCCCTTCCTGGGATCCCACCTCGGCGTCGTCCGCGGCACGAGGGGTGGAGGCAGTCGAAAGGGAATCCATATCCGACGCACCCAAGGACCCGCCGATTTAAACGGGAAGATCATCCTTGGGCGGACTGCAGGGTTGTATGCGGCATTAGAAAGACATTATGTGGCGAAAAGAAAAACTTTGAAGTTATTCGAAGTCCGGATACTTACGATCTCGCCAGGGCTTGGCCCTTGGAGGCCAGTCCTCGTCATCACATCAAGCGCATGGCGGAGCAGTCCGGGGAAGAGGTTTTCCTTCTGATCCCTTCGCCTCCCTTGTTGGGGAGGCCTTCCTTTCTTCCTCCTCCGCTGGGAGAGGCTTTCTTCTTCTCCTCCTCGCCTTGGTGGGAGGAGTCGGCCTCGGATTCATCATCCGATAGCACCTGAAAACAGGAACTCTTCCGAGTCCCTGTGGCCGTCTTCTTGGCCTTCTTCTCCGGCACCACGTGGGGTGCCGGAG
The DNA here is from genome assembly GCA_021605205.1 of Aegilops longissima. NCBI lineage: Eukaryota > Viridiplantae > Streptophyta > Magnoliopsida > Poales > Poaceae > Aegilops > Aegilops longissima. The sequence goes on along the minus strand of CM038677.1, from coordinate 55,188,255 downwards.
CCAGCAGCCCTGTTAGGTGGGCGTCCGCTGGGTCCTCTGGCAATGGGGCCGGACAGATAGTCCGTTCGGCCTTCGCCAACCATTCCTGTCAAAGGTAAAGAGAGTTTAGATCCCGCATAGAGCCAAACTATGGAAAACAAGTGGTGAAATCACTTACCTCGTCAGCTGGACGCTGCGAGCGGAATCCGCGATCTTCGGTAGCGGATGCGGAGCTTCGCACCCTTGAACAGCACCTTCCGACATCTTTGTACGTAGTGTCAAGAGCCCGCTTGTGGTCCGTGCTGTGCCGGATCAAACTCCCACATGTTGAAGCCCGTCACGGCACGGGAGAATCCGCGGATGAGCATGACCTGGACTACGTTGACAAGCTTGAGCTTCTTGTCCACCAGCTTCTAGATACGTGCTTGAGTCCGGTCAGCTCCTCCGAATCCCCAAATCCGTCCCACTCTCTTTCCGTGAGGTGAGCCGTAGGGATGCAGATATGAATTGGGGCTGCTGCCCAATCAGGGTCACGCTGCTCGGTGATGTAGAACCACCCCGATTGCCACCCCTTGATGGTTTCCACGAAAGTGCCCTCCAGCCACGTAACGTGGGACATCCTACCCTCCATGGCGCCCAAGACTCCGCTTGCTGCCCTTCACAACCTTCGCTTGACATCAAGGTCTTGAGCCATGTCAAGTGGGGCTGGATGCGAGGAAGGTTTCGCACACCCACGATAAACGCCGAGATGTTGAGGATGAAATTGGGGCCAGATCATGGAAATCTAGGCCGTAGTAGAACATGAGCCCCGGACAAAGGGATGAAGGGAAGCCCAGTCCATGGAGGAAATGGGGAAGAAATACTACCCTCTCATGGGGCCTGGGGTTGGGGACGAGCTCTCCCTCGTCGGGAGCCGATCGCGATGTTGCCGGACAAATATCCGGCGTCGCACAGCTTCGGATCTGCCCTCCGTGACGGAGGAGGCCATCCACTTGCCTCCCGCCCCGGACATAGTTGGAGAAGGTTGAGGTGAGAAGTGCGGACTTGGGCGCTGGAGCTCGAGTTCATGGAGGTGGATAAGCCAAGGAGGAAGAAGGCGCAGTAAAAGGGTTGGATCTTTATCCCTTATATGGGCGGACGAAAACATGTGTCCCCGCCGCCTGGTAAAACTCGCTTATCCCCAAGCGCCACAATCAATGGCGCGTTGGGTTACCCACGTCTGTATTGATGGGAATCCCGAATAAGGGGAACACGATCTCTGCTCGACAAGACGTGCCAAGGAAACCGCCGCTAAACGCACGGAGGTGGAACAAATAAAACGAGTAAAGGCTTGGTAATGGCATGACGTCACGCCACTAAATACGCCAGCAGATTGAACTTGTGTAATATTATTCTCTACGGAGGTACGTGGAATTTATCTTTGCAGAGCGGACACTATCCTGGTGTTCACAATCTTCTATAAATTATTCGAGGAAGAACCCGCCTTGCAATGCCAAGACAATATGCGCGCCGGACTAGTCGTCATTGAAGCCTGGTTCAGGGGCTACTGAGGGAGTTCCGGACTAGGGGGTGTCCGGATAGCCGAACTATCATCATCGGCCGGACTCCAAGACTATGAAGATACAAGATTGAAGACTTCGTCCCGTGTCCGGATGGGACTTTTCTTGGCGTGGAAGGCAAGCTTGGCGATACGGATATGTAGATCTCCTACCATTGTAACCGACTCTGTGTAACCCTAGCCCTCTCCGGTGTCTATATAAACCGGATGGCTTTAGTCCATAGGACGAACAACAATCATACCATAGGCTAGCTTCTAGGGTTTAGCCTCTTTGATCTCGTGGTAGTTCCACTCTTGTAACACACATCATCAGTATTAATCAAGCAGGACGTAGGGTTTTACCTCCATCAAGAGGGCCCGAACCTGGGTAAAACATCGTGTCCCTTGTCTCCTGTTACCATCCGCCTAGACGCACAGTTCGGGACCCCCTACCCGAGATCCACCGGTTTTGACACCCACAGGAGCCGCTCTGTTTTTCCCTTTTATCATGTGAAGTGAGTTTACTGTTTTGACCTCTTGTGGGAAATTCTTTTGTTTTCCGGTGCTCTGCTTGTGGGGTTCGTCATCATCCTCACTTGGTGTGTCGAGCCCCTTGTGTTCGGCGTTGAGTCTGCCGGACTGCTTGAAGACCCAACAATCTCTGTGGGTATGGTTTGCAGGCCTCCCGGGAGTACTTTGGATTTGACATATCTTGTCCAAGATTTTGTTTAAGTTGGATAGCTCATCGCTATTGTCCTTAAGGGCAGTTTTTATTGTTCGCCGCGCTCTTTGGACCGCTCCCTTAATCCGCGCTGGTCCTTGTTGCGTCGTGGTTTCCCATTTCCATCCCTCGACCTCGGATGTACTTGGATCGCTGGTGCTGCATCTTGCTAGCCAGCTATCTTCTCCTAGCAAAAGCGGTCATGAGGCTTGTTAATGCGCCATGGTTCTCGACTTCTCCCGGCCGAGGTGTCCGGCGAGCCATTCGCCTCGGACGCTGTGTTTGAAAGCTGCTAAGGCTTCGGCGTCCGGATAGTCGAGTATTTGGTTCTTTTTGGTGAGGAACCTGTTCCAGAATTTGCGGGCTGACTCTCCGGGTTGTTGAGTTATATGACTTAAATCGTCTGCATCCGGAGGACGGACATAAGTCCCTTGAAATTTTTCCCGAAAAGCATCCTCGAACTTCCAATGGTATTTTCAGGGAGGCCTTTGAGCCAATGCCGGGCTGGCCCTGTGAGCTTGAGGGGTAAGTATTTTATGGCGTGGAGATCATCTCCTCTAGCCATATGTATGTGGAGGATGTAATCCTCAATCCGCACTCCTGTGGTCTGTTGTTCCGTCAGATGCCTCTATGTTTACGGGTTTGAATCCGCTGGGAATTGTGATCCAAAGACCTCATCGGTGAAACATAGTGTGTGCGGCACCCCTATATTTGGGTGTGCCGTGATGTTCGGATATTTGGCGGTTGCATTGCTTTGAAGAGCTTGCTTTCGCCCATAGATGGACCTAAATGGGCCATCCTTTTGATGTGAATCCTTATGCGGATCGCGCATCGCTTGTGTGCGGCGCCTTTGCCGCTCTCTTTTGCCGTGGGGTCGCCCATCCGACCAGGTGGCCTTCTTACTTTTTGATTGTGGGGCTATACGGCCTCCTCATCAAATTCGGGCAGAGCTTTCTCTTTGGGTAGTTTTTGTTCGACGATCGTCAGCCAGATTTGTCTGCGGTGTTAAGTACTTTGCTCCATCTGATTCTGAGTGCATCTTCCGCTGTTTTGAGCTTCCGCTTCGCTTTTTCAGGCTACGCGTAGTGGCGACGAGCCTTTGTGGAGGTTCTTCGCTCCAACAATTTGTCCGCGTGAGATCGTCCGGACTGTTATCTTCGCCGGGACGGGTTGTTTCTCCAAGTTGTCCTGTTCGACGGTTGCTCGATAGCATGTTCGCTGCCCACCGTTCGCCTCGCTCTATGGCTGGGTCTTTGTTGAGGCGGACTTGGTGCGGCGCTTACGCTGCCGCTTTTGACTGCTTTTGAGGGATTTATCCTTCAGAAGGCCCCGTTGTTCCTCGTCGTCACTTCCTTTAGGTGTATCCACCATGTATACATCATGGGATGAGGTGGTTGTCCAGCATCCTATAGGTGCTGGTTCATGGTTGTCTCCTACATCGCCGCCCATACCGCCGATGTCTTCGAGTCGAAATCGAGCACGCCGTGTAAGCTGGCGACGGGCTACAAAGTGGGTGGTGGGTGGGCATTGAATTTCTTCGTCGTCCGCATCCCAACCTTCCCGACCGTAGTCCGCCAGGCTCTCGATAAAGAGAGAGACTTTAGTGAATTCAGGATGCCGCCAAAGGGCGAAAAGTGCTGAAAGATGTCTGCGGCAGTGAACTCCATGACCGGCGACCAATCGGATTCGATTGGCAGGTGCGCCGGAGGGTTCGGAGTCCGGAGAGGAGTTCGCACCTTGGAGTCACGGTCTTCGCAGCGACAGGATTGTGTTCGCCCAATCGCCAGAGATTTCAGCCACCGAGGTGGTGTCCAACCAACCATCCTCGATCGGCGAGATCGGCTCGAATCAATGTTCGGGCGGACACTAGTGCGGCCTCGTGACACCGCTCGCGGTAGAGTTAGATCATGCCCATCGAGATAGTGCGGCGCTGCTATTGGCGGGCTCGAATCCGTCGAAGATCATGTCTCCGCGGATGTCGGCCGTAGTTTAAACTTCCAAATCTGACCTGATGGCCAGGGCGAAGCTTTCGATCTGCTCCGATGGCCTAGCGAATTGCCCGCAGCAAAGCCGCCGAATACGAAGATCTGTCCGGGAGAAAAGTCTCACCGGACTGCGCTGTTGTTGATGATTGAAGGAGCCATCAGGCCTATCGGTGACGCATACGAGGAACTCTCAATGAAAGCACCAATGTCGGTGTCAAAACCGCGGATCTCGGTAGGGGTCCCGAATCAGCGCCTAGGTGGATGGTAACAGGAGACAAGGGACACGATGTTTTTACCCAGGTTCGGGCCCTCTCGATGGAGGTAATACCCTACTCCTGCTTGATTAATATTGATGATATGGTTAGTACAAGAGTAGATCTACCACGAGATCGGAGAGGCTAAACCCTAGAAGCTAGCCTATGGTATGATTGTTGTTCGTTCTACGGACTAAAACCCTCCGGTTTATATAGACGCCGGATAGAGTTAGGGTTACATAGAGTCGGTTACAATGGTAGGATATCTACATATCTGTATCGCCAAGCTTGCCTTCCACGCCAAGGAAAGTCCCATCCGGACAAGGGACGAAGTCTTCAATCTTGTATCTTCATAGTCTTGGAGTCCGGCCAAAGGTGATAGTTCGCTATCCGGACACCCCTAATCCAGACTCCTCGGCCGCCGTCGACGCCACCTCGACTCTCGCTTGACTAGATGATCGCTGCCACCAGCAACAAGTTCACTGTCCTCAAGAAGCTCATGGACGACATCGCCAGATTCTCCAGCCAGCGCCCGGGCTCCTCATTGCTCTGCCACCCTAATCGGCCTCCATGACCGAACCTCTTTCAAGCACCGGTGGCCCTGCGACTGCCCGCCGACGCCACGAAGAATGTCCACTGAGGTCAAGCTGCCATGAGGCGCCTCGCCCTGCAAGAATTCGTCGACCTACACATCCACGCGTATGAGAAAATCGTGTACATAGGTATCTACAAGGCTAGTGAGGATGCTACAACGTTGGCCTTGCTCAACCGGCTGGAAGCCTTGGATGCCTTTTTTGAGAAGCACCTCGACCTAGCCACAAAATTCGCTTCCTTAGCATGCTGGTCGGTGGCCCGCGCACTAAGTTGAGGAGGAGGAGGAGGTCGACGCTCGTGGATCCATCTTTCTTCTTGCCTTCAGAACCACCATCGCGATCGCATCATCGTGGCCTTAATTTTATTGTGTTGTTGCATTCTCGCTCCAATAATAACGACATGTGCGATCCTTTGCTTAATTATATGCATCACTATAACTAGTACTCCATCCGTCAATTTATAAGTTGTGCTTACCTTTTCCATCAACTTCGTGCAACGCGCGGGCATCTTGCTAGAAACACTGGAATATGTCTATATAATCCGTATGTGATAGTCCATTTGAAATCTCAAAAAGACAAATATTTAGGTACGGAGGGAGTAATATATTAGGATTATATCAAAACAATAGTGATTTCTTCCAAGTTTGTGAACAAATACTACTATTCTACTACTTTGGATCCGTCGCAACGCACGGGCACATTGCTAGTAAAAGGAAAAGGCTTGCCACGTTCGCGTCGCACCCCCACACGCCCGGGAATTGGGAGTACAACACGGCCCGTCCGGCACGACACATAGCTTAGGGAAGGCGTGTTGCCTAGAAGTGGCAGAGCTTGAAGCAAAACGTTGGCGTGCCAGTCTAGCCAGGCTATAGAAGTTACACTTGCGTTGACGTTCCATGCCTCAAAACTGGATGTACAACTACGAAAATCCTGCTAGGTTGGGCGGGCCAGGGCACGTGTTGGCCCTCACGTAGCTCTGCCCTGTGCTCAGCATTTTCACTTTCATGTGGGACCGCCCGTTGAGCAAACCGACATCCCGCCCGCCGCCGGGTTGGAAAACAGAAACAAGGGGAAGATCTAGATGTAGCATGGAAGCCAAGAAATTTTGTGTCAGACGGGGCTCGTTGATAGAGTAGGAGCATTCCGTACTAGTACTACTCCTACTAGTACTTACCAAGTTTGTACTCCTAATACTATATTACTAGTACTACCACTATACAACTAGTAGATATGTGCACGGCACAACATCGTAGGAAAAAAAATGGGAAGATCTTGTTTTGGGTGATTTATCTTTTTTTCAATCAACGTAGTATGAATAATATGATGTGGGGGGCACCCATGAAGCTTATGTGGCTTGGTTGCATGGCTACGGAAGGTTAGAGAAAAATAAATAGATAATGTGTTTAGAGTGCACTCCACTAAATAGATATACTTTGGATCCTTTGCAACGGACCGGCACATCTATATCTATACCCCCTATATAGTGTGTGAAGAACTTTGAAAGTTGGTCGTTGGATGAAGCCAATCCGACGGTACAAAAATGGAAAATCTGAGCACTACTGGCCATTGGATATCATCCACCAGATTATGCCACATGTATAATCTAGAAGACTCCATGGTTGAACTTAATTCATGACTAACTTTGCCACAACTAAGCTCAGGCAAAGTTATTAATAAGTTCTTCAAAATGAGAGCCACAAGTTGGCAAGCCTAATGGAATCTTGCCACATTTTTTGTGTGTATGTCATGTGGGGCCAGTGTGGCTTGCCTAAGGTGTGGCTTGAACCAAACACTCACCTGAGTTAATCAAACTTGCCTAACCTTACATTCCACCGGATTTTGCCACATGTTAGAATCCGAAAACTCCACATGTAGAAGCATAATGCACAAACCACTGAATCTCATGCGTAATGCTCGTGTACCTTACTAGTACTAGTTGGTAGTAGTAAGAAACAAATTCCAGTTTTGGCACGAGCTCAGATTATGGAGCACCACAAGGCCTGCCGCAGAGTTACATTTCCTCTCGGGGCCCACGGACCGAACTTCAGTGGCTTAGTGCCCGGCCTATGAGTCAATGACATGCGGCCTTAAATGCGGCTGGCCCACATGTCATTCTCATGGTGGTGGCGTGGTTCGCGACTCACTCCTTCGAGATGAACCGCCGGTGGTGGCGTGGCGTGCGAGGGTACCACAAATGGGGCGCCGGGGCATTACGAGGCGTGATGGCCACACCACGGTACTACCTGTAGTACATAAGTACTACCGCGTCCAATCGGGTGTGTCTGTGGTAGAAAGTTGATGGTCGCTGCAGTTCAGCTGGCTCGCATGTCATGCACACAAAGGCAGAGGAGTGGTGGGGCCGAGAGGGATGAGGGGCACGAACAATCCTACCATTCTGTCAGCGAAGGAAAGGCAGGGCAAGGCAGTGATAGCCACGTCAGAGGATCCATGTCCACGTCGGGGGACGTCGTGCCGTGGGTTGGAGCGGCGTCGTGGGAATCGCGTGTGGGTGTGGCAGTGGTAGAAACAAGAAACGTGATGGTTGCCGTGGTTCAGCTTCCATGGACAAGCTGTCGTGTCTGCTGACACATGTATATCAAAACTAGAGTGTTTATATTTCAAGCACATGAACAACTATTATTCTAGTACTAGTTTGGATCCATTGCAACGCACGGGCCAGCACATTGGTAGTAGTAGTGTCCATCTCTATCTCTAGAGGCCTTCCCTTGTTCATCCTTTTCTCTCACAAGATAAACTACTCATACAAATGCATCTTGATGTTCCGTGGAACGCACGAGGATGTTTCCTTGGTGGTCTCTCTAGCGCGGCGTGGTCGTAGTTGCAAGTTGACGCCCCTTGAGATGCCGACGTTGAGGGGCACTCGGATTTCCTCCGATGAGCAGGTAAGATGAGTTTGATCACATAGTAAATGCATTCTAAAGACTACTTCCGTGTCCATTTCCTAATTCTCCCCCTTCCCACTGTTTCACAGGCTAGGCTCGATGCGAGTGGAGATTGGCTTGCATATGTACGGGAGGGTACCAACATCAATTTGCACAACATTTACAATGGTGACACCATTCCCGTAGAACCTTTGTCCAACATTGGGATCAGCCATGCAACGGGCCACCGCATGAATTGGTACGATGGAACCACGATGAGATTGAATAAAAGATAGCATGAACCTTGCACATGGCAGTCAAAGGCGGACCATGCTGTCTGCGGCCGATTTGTTGCCGTACGAGTAGGAAGACACTGTGCTCCTTTCTAACCGCATCTTCGCGGTGACAAACCAGGGGACTTATTTTGTATGGGACACGTCCTACGATATACTCCCTCTCTCCCAGTTTATTTGTTTTGAATCTTTTCGTTTTATAAGTTTCAAATTCAAATTTAGAGCTCCCCATCACAAGTTCAGATTACAATGTCCATTAAATCGCTATGCGTGCATGTATAGTAAAGAAACAAATCTCGAGTTTGGCACGAGTTCGTGCTCTGGAGCACCACAAGGCCTAGCGCAGGAGTTACATTTCCTCTCAGGGCCGCTGGATCGAGCTTCAGCGCTTTACTACGCCTACCTTTGAGTTAATAACATGTGGACCCGATAGGTGACTGGTCCACATGTAATGCTCCCAAGGCGAGGGGCAGTGGGGCCAAGAGGGGTGAGCCGCAGGTCGGGGACGGTGGTTTCATGGGTTCGAGCAGCGTGTGGGAATCAAGGGTGGCTGTGGTAGAAACTTGATGCTCGCCGCATTTTTGGTGGCCCACATGTCATGCACACAAAGGCAGAGGGGCGGTGCGGCCGAGAGGCGTGAGGCGCACGTCGAGGGGCGTGGTGCCGTGGGTTGGAGAGGCGTCGTGGGAATCGCGAGATGAAACGTGATGGTCGCCATAGTTGAATTTCCATGGACAAGATGTCATGTCTACGGACACATGCACTGCATACGGATCACTGGAAGAAGTAGCAGAGAAAGCTATATATGCAGATAAATAGTTCCTTATAGTCAAGCGGACCCACGCTACTACTCTGTTCCAAAGACATTCACACCATCGAAATAGTCCATCTATATCAATATACACCGAGAGGGAATAATTTTTTTACAAGAGAGGAAATAGTTCATCCATCCATAATGCCCTCCTGCTGGTGCATCATTTTCTTCTTCTTCTTCTTCTTCTTCTTCTTCTTCTTCTTCTTCTCATTCTCTGTGGGAGACGGCTTCGCAACAAGCTCTTTGGACCATGCAGCTATCTCGAAACTCACACGGGCATCGACGGCAGCATATTTTATCCGCTCGTACGTCAAGGGATAATTCTCCCATCCGCACGACCTTAATGCCACCGCCTCGTCACCCTTCAAGATTTGTACCGGCACAAAATTTGCTACGTCGAATAGGGATGGTGTCTGTTTAGCACAATCTTCTACATGAATTTTGATTCTGGTTTGTAGGTCAGCGATGCTTTTCAAATCAAGGTTGTACGGCTCCAGCTTCTGTTTGTCCCCTTCGATGGCTGCCCCACAGAAGTATACGTCCTCCCGAGACAAGAAATCGTGAAGCTCACCTGGTATGGAGGGCGGTGTATGATGTGGTACACCAAAACATCATCTTCGAGGCACAGGTGAAGGACGGCGGCGCTACTGGATCTTCCTGTGGCACGCCCACGACACTCTGCCGAGACCGATGACCTCGTCTCTACCTTTTGAGGGAGTTGGATACATTGTTGATCCACTGCCGAACAACCCTTGGATGGACAGTGATGGTGGCAACTATGCGCATCGAGCCTTCGACGAGGACATGTTGGACGCTAAAAACTTGCATCTCGATCTCTTTTGCCATTTGGAACCGCTGGAACGGAGGGCTATGGTTTGGAGAATTAGGATTAGATGGCTAGTCTAACTGAAGTAGTAGACGATTATTTAAAGAGGTTAAAACAATGTGAACGCAGTGGGGTTTGGATGCAAATGAAGACGAAGGGGAGGTGAAGAAGCCGAGGCAAATCGGTTCCCGATGGAGAAGTAAATGGGAGAAGTGGCGTGCAGGCAGTTGATTAGACGACTAGGTAGACTAAACGAAAAGGCTATGCGGGTAGACTGAGGAGTCGTACCTGTTCGTGTACGTGCCCATCCTTCCTGATAGGTGGGACCTATGCAAACAGATAAAAAAAATGTGTCGTAGCTTTTTTTAGCGCGTGAGTGGGAGACACAACATTCTCTGGTTAAGGAATACTCCCTCCGTTTAGGTGAGTATAAGTCACCTTATGAAAATCAGGTTTTCCCAAAACCTTTAGGCGTGGAGCATTTACTTCTTGCTCGATCCCCTCCCAGCCTCGTTAGCCAGCGTTCTCTTCCTCTGCTGCCGCGTTCTACCTTTCCATTTTTCCTCTTCTCAAGTGTGGAACGATCAGCATGCCATCCTTGATGCACCAGAACGACCACTGCATGCATCGCGGCAGGGCGTTGATTGGGCATGCACGAGAATTTGGTTCTGCTCGCAATATGGATGGTACCTGAACAATGAAGTGAACATGCATGCTAGCACGGGAGACCTATTTCCGCTATACAATACTGGAGTACTCATGTTCCTACTAGTAGTACAACTGTGGTACACTTGATGGTCAAAATACTATTCATCCGGTCCTCACAGTGAAGTGACAACACCCTGCGCCTGACACTAGTCCAGGCGAGGCGGCGTGTTCGGGTTACCAAAGTCAGCCTCACCCTATGCACTCGTAGTCTCTGTCACCGCCACAGATAGCACATTGGCGCCGCCTCGCCTCCTCTCCGCTCCCATAGCACCACTCCATCTCCATCTCCTTCTTCGCCTCGTCTCCATCTCACTGCGTGCCCCGTGTACCGTCGCCTCACTCGCCTCCCCAGTACCACTATTCCTCGCTAGCCGCTCCGCACCGACATCCTTCTCCTCGTAAATCAAGCCCCTTCCAAACTCCACCATGGCGAACACGAACCGCGCAGCATCCATATGAGCCGCGATTGAGCAATCTCCCAGTGACATCCTCGACCTCTGTTGTTCGTGTATGGATATGTTGACCGCCTGCGGCTGGCTGCATGCTCGAGGGACATGCACACGCCATCATCGAGCGAGGCCTAAGATTTTCAAGACACCCCGCTTGCTGCTATCTGGTCTTGCGAGATTGGCTCACCATGATACGGAGGCGTGCATGATGCCCTCGACTTCAATCCGATCTCCATTAGCGAAACTTCTTTGCGGTATGTAGTGTGTCGCCATACATCATTTCCTCGACATCGATCCGATCACCATCGCCGAAACTTCTTGGCAGGTATGTACTGGGTCGGCATGAACTCCCATCGATGGCTGCCTTCGAGAAGACGGTAAAAGTTGGTGCTCGTGAACTTCCGCACCTCCATGAGATTATCCTTCCTCCGTTGGATTATATAGAGTATTACCATCGCGTCCAAGTCATCTAGATTACTACGCCGCTTGGATGGACCTTGTTTTGCAGAAGATTGTAATCTGCCAAGTACCCACACGACATGCGAATTACGCAGACTTCAAGCTAATTGCCTTGTTCGACCGTGGACTCGCCTATCTTTACGCCGATGCCTTTTTTAGCTGGAGACAACTCGACTCGCAGTGGATCATCATCAAAGTTGATACACACTTTTGTGATGCTATGGAACACAATGGCATCATCTACGCGATCGACAAAGCAGATGGCACCACGTATTGCTGGGACGGCGCGTGTAAGTTGTTTCCGTCTCATGTTAATGATGACGCCATGACACTGTTTGAACTTTTTGTGATGATTGGCATATCCCTGTTTGAGCAGAATTTGAGTAGAATAATGGCAATATATTAGAGACGCCGTAAATCAGCTATATTTGGAATGAGTTAATTCATGCGATTGTGACCATGTCATTACAGCCAATTTGTACCCTGAATAATCAAACGGTGGAATATATGGATATTATCCTTATTTTACAGTAATCTATATACTACTACTAAATATGAGTGTGTATCAATGGCCATGTTAGTTTCCTCATTTTCATGATGTAGAAACATGCACCACACTGTTGATTTCATCTAACCATACATTAGGGAAGTAAATGTGCATATGGAGAACTCTATATTTGGAAGTAGTGAAATCCTGCAATGCTTACCATGTGTACATACCTATATTCGCCCTACAACAATCAATGGCTAGAATAATATCCTCACAAATATTTTGCCCACAGAACACGAGTATATAACAATGCATGGTCTGTTAGTTACCTTGAAGAATTTGTTTGTGAGGACAGAACATGATTACATAACATGCATGACATGGTAGTTTCTCGTGAAGAATCGATTAAGAGATAACATGAGTATAACCATGCATGGCACTTCTATATTTTCAAACCCAAAGATACATTTCCTGTATTTTCCTCCCAATTCCAACAGGACATATCAATGTTGTTTCTTGCATTATCCTACTCATACTCTGAACAATGCTGATCTTACATTAACAATGCATGTCCTTTTTGATATGATGCAGTGTCCCTACAGTTACTGCCCTTTGTAATTACACCACCTTTGCCAAAAACAGGGAAGCACAACTGATTCCTCGCTCGATCAGACGACGGCAAAAGACTGATGATCATTCGGACACATGAGCTGGAAAAGTTATATAGTATCCGGACAGTGGTTGTTATGTCTATGAGCATGATACCAGCTTGTTGGGGCCTTTAGGATTTTTTAGTTGGAGGCGGGTAAACAGCCTTGGTTCACACTCTCTGTTTCTCGGACTCAATTATCCGATTAACCAGGAGATCACCATTGGCAAGGACCTTGATGGCGAGAGGCTCTGCTTATGGAAAATTGTGTCTACACGGCGAGCCCTAGGAGTTCGGGAGCATACTCCCCGATTGTCAACGATACAACATGTAGCCAAAAGAAGGTGAGAATGACAAAGGCATCCGGATTAACTTTGATCCTTGGATGTCTCAATTACGACACGTGCAGTGATGTGGTTCAAGCCTTCAGTTGATAGGTAATTGGGCTGTTGCATCGAAGGGTGGAGTATCGTGTCTTCGGATCACCGGTCGCTGAAGCGGGCCGCAAATTATGATGGTGTTGGATCATCTCTTCAATGACTTTGTTGTCTTTGCTGCTGGTTTCTCGATGGGTAGTTCTTTCTTTTGTTATGCATATTCCTTGTCATTTGGTCATCCTCGCCTATGTCACTCTTTCTATGTAATAGTTGCTTCGCTTAGAATGTCATTCTCGCCCGGATCACGAGAGTCCGAGCCGCCACAGATGGGTACGCTTTTGGTGGTGTAGCAAGACTTCTTATGAACTATCATGTCTTGCTGTTTATGTCAAGAGTAGTCACTAGTCGGTGTTTGAATGTTGTATATATCGTTGTTTCAACTGTTTATTGTCTCGAACTACTGGTGGGCTAAATGAGGGCATCACCATTCTCCGTTGTTCGAGTATATCTCCTTTTTCAAGTTATATAATTTGAGCTCACTATCTTTTCGATGATGTACACTTGTTTGGGCCAAGTGAGGTGTCGTTGAATATGGGCCGAGTAGTAACGCAATGCCAAACAGGTCAATTATGACTCTCGGCCGGGCTCTCAAAAGATCCTGAAAAAAGGCCGGGCTCTCCAAAAAGAAAGAATAAGGACTCTTAGGCCGACATGTGGGCGCCAAATGTGTTTTTAGGCGCTTGCGCCGAGAGCATATTAGCGTGCTCGAAATTCATGCTACCTTTTCATCCCCGCCTCCCGCCTCCCCACCTATGGAATCTCGATTCCTACTCCAGTTCCCCAAATCCCCTCCTGTACTCCCTGTACTCAAGCGCACTATCATGTCGCGGTCAACGCGGATCTCCGAGCCGAGATCCCGAGGTCCGCCCCGCCTTCGGTCGCTGCGTCTTTGTCGCTCAACAAAGGCATGGCGGCGCTTGACGACCAGTTTGTCGGCAAAGTGCTGATGGTAACCATCAACGGCGACCGCCTCCCGTCTCGCCGGACGACCTTGTCAAAGCTCTTGGCATTGCGCACGGCATCCAAATAAGTGACTTGCTCGTCAAGTCTGTCCGCCACCGCTGATTTCTTCGTCGTTTCGAACAACTTTCGATCGCAGTCGTGTGTTCAATCTTCCCGGCGCTTGTTCTGCGATGGCGCTACCGGTGAGCTTTGATCGGTGGCACCTGGATGGGGCTCGGTGCCCTCTGAGCTTGAGTTTTAACAAAGCTTACCTTCCACGGCATGCCTCGACGTGCTTGGAACAGCGAGTCCATGAACGAGCTTATCAACGACCTTGGAGGTGAGCTCGTAAGTATGTTTGTTCCTCCGCATAGCTGGGCTCGACGGTTATGGCATGGATGAAGAAGCCGCCCACCATACCGAAGGTGATTGGTGTTGAGATACCGTGTAGGAACCGGGTTGTACTATTCGCCGCCACCAAGGCCGCCATGACCACGTTAGGGATGTACCGCATCGAGTGTTCGTGCATGTCAAGAAGTGGTCAATCCATCAATCAAGTCCTGCCGCCGCTGGTGCTGTGGTCCGCTGACGACATCCATTAAAGGAGTCAACGCCGACTTTCCCGTGTTGCTCGGAACGATGGATGGCACAGGGCCTACTCCATCGCACAAGCGGAGGCCATCGCTTCTTTGGGAGAAGAGGCAGGCTGGCTGCCCGGATGTGCTCTAATTTGAGGTAACAACTGAATCTTGTCGATAGTACTAGTTAAATCCGAGCTATGGGTCCGAAGCAATCGATATGCCAAGACATTTGATTGTGACATGTTCTAATTTTGTACCTGAACTTTTTTAGAAAGGGTTGTACGTCAACTTAATGTGCTAGCAGAACTTATTGTGTTGTTTGTTTGTTTTCTTTGCACAACATCAAGATATTTCCCCGTCATTTATAAAGACGATGAACCATTATGTACGACTTCGTTGGTTTCAACATAGCCCTTCTCGTAGCGATCCACTGCTTCCATCATGATTGTGCCACCTGCGTGAAATTTTTGTATGCAAGTTCAGTGTGCTATGATGTTCTATATGATTGTGTCAACTATATAAGTTTTTACTGAGCATCAGCAATGCATATGGCTGAAAGATGTATTTACGAGCATCGACCGATGGGTCTCTCTCTCTCTCTCTCTCTCTCTCTCTCTCACACACACACACACACGCGCGCACACGCACAAGTGGGACCCGTTGAATTATTTATTTGCTCGTGACAGCTTTTAATTAGGTTCCACTGTAATCTAACTTTTTTCTTAAGTTATTAATTGAGCTCAGTGACTTCAAAAAGTTGTACAGAAGCCTTGTTTGGGCCTTTCCGGCGTCCCTGAATGTGGGCTGAGTAACCATGTTAGGTTGTACTGTACTACACATGCCTTTTTTCAACATCAGCAATGCAACTGGGCCGACAGTTGTACACAATATCCGGGTCAACTTGTTATCCGCCCCGCTAGGCTGCAAAGTTTCCTAGGAGGTATGCATTAGGCTTAACAAGAAAATGGACTTTAAGAAATAATAAATGGGATGTAATTATAATAACTGGGCAATTACTATGCACCAAACACGTAATTAGTTTGAAAAATATATTATTTTTGGAATTTGGAAATTTTAATTTCATTACTTGTTATGCCAAGCAATATTTCATTGGATTTTAACATGATACAACTTTATTTTGAAATTATATTTAACCTGACTAGAAATTTCGGATAAAAATATTTCGGATCCCATCAAAATGTGGGAATTTTTTTTTGAATTCTGTTTTGAGCGGTTGTTTGAAATTATTAATCGTTGTCCTAGCTAGAAGTTGGGTTGTACTTTTAACAAACCCGTAAATGGGCTGTAGTAAATTCCATTAGAATTGAAAAATGGGTTGTACATTCTTACAAATCGCAAATGGGCTATATGTTCTCTGCCAAATCCGAGCAGTGGGCCTACCAAGTTGACGCGTACCAAGGGCTTTGTCAACTTAGTAAATATAAACGATTCTAGCGGCAATGATTGTACAATGTCCATCGAACGACCGTAGTGCTTCTTTAACCTCTGGTCTTCTTGCTCCAGCCGCCCAAAGCAACGCCGGTCGTGTCGCTGCTCCTGCCTCCCGTGGCCGGGTCTGTGATGCCGCTGGAGGCCTCACCGCCTGCATTACTCCCACCGCTGGCCAGGCCATCCTCTACTCACCCACACCCTCGTTATTCTGGGCGATGGAAGCCTCACACCGCAGCCAACCAAAGTGAACCTCAGATCCTCTCCGCAGGCTACCACTGCTGCGCTCTTCCCGGCTCGCCGTCGTCCCTTCCTAGGCCTCACTGTGGTCCATACCACCGCCTGGTGCTCTCGGCGCCAAGCGTGGTCAACACGGTCAACGATCGACTTCCATCGGAAGAGTATCAGATGTGGAGAGGCTGACACCGGGTCCAGCGGCCGCAAGGAAGTGCCTCCTTATTACGCTGCAAAATAATTATTCCTTCACCGACAGCAGGGACCCACCGGACGGGCCACCTTATTTCACGAAAAAAGGTTTCCCGACTGCTGGGACCCACCGGACGGGCCAGCGATTTCGCTAAAAACGCTCCCCACGCTGTCACCGACCCACCGGAAGTGCCTCCTTATTACGCACAAAAATGAATACTCCCCTGCTAGCTCGGACCCACCATGGTGGGAGGCTGACTTATGGGCCTACTAAGTTGACTGGGACGGGGGGCCTTTGTCAACTTTAGTCAATATGAACAATTCTAGCTCCAATGACCGTGACGATGGCCATCCAACGGCCGAGTGCTTCTTCAACCTCTCGTGTTCTTGCTCCACCGCCAAAGCAGCGCCGGTCGTGCCGCATGCTCCTGCCTCCCTGTGGGTCGGGTTGGTCTGCCGCGAGGCCTCACCGCCTTTACTATTCCCTCCATCGCCAGCCCAGCGGCGACGGCAGCCTCACACCGCAAATCCGAACCAAAGAACCTCGATTTTCTCCGCTGGCTTCCACCGCCGCTGTCTTCCCGCTTGTCGTCGCCCCTTCCTAGGCCTTGCCGTCATCCACCGCCATGGTGCTCTCGCGCAAGCGTGATCAATGTGGTAAACGACCAACTTCCATCGGAAGAGTACTGTACGTGGAGAGGCTGACAACTGGGTCCACGGCAGCCGCAAGGAAGTGCCTCCTTATTACGTGAAAAATAATTATTCCTCCACCTGACAGCAGGGACCCACAAGACGGGCCACCAGTATTTCGCGAAAAACACGTTTCCCCCTGACTTTTGGGACCCACAGGACGGGCCACCGTATTTCACAAAAAAAACGTTCCCCCGGCTGTCAGCTCGGACCCACCGGAAGTGCCTCCTTATTACGCACAAAAAAATGAATACCCCTGCTAGCTGGGACCAACCTTGGTGGAGGCTGACTTAGGGCCTACTAAGTTGATCGACGGAGGCCTTTGTCAACTTTAGTCAATATATGAACGATTCTAGCTCCAAAGGACCGTGACGATGTCCATCCAACGGCCGTAGTGCTTCTTCAACCTCTGGTCTTCTTGCTCCACCGCCAAAGCAGCGCCGGTCGTGCCCGCTTCTCCTCGCCGCTCGTGGCCGGTGTGATGCCGTGAGGACTCACCGCCCCATACTACTTCCACCATGGCCAGGCCATCCTCTCACGCACACACACCCCGTTATTCTCGCGGCGACGACAGCCTCACACCGCAGCCGAACGAGTGAACCTCATACTCCTCACGCTGGGCATCCACCGCCGTGTCTTCCATGGCTCGCCGCCCCTTCCTAGGCTCGCCGCCGCCCACCGCCTCGGTGCTCTCGGCGGGCGTGGTCAACATGGTCAAGGAATGGCTTCCATCGGACGTGGATCTGACGCGGAGAGGCTGACAGCCGGGTCCACGGCCGCAGCAAGGAAGTGCCTCCTTATTACGCGGCAAAATAATTATTCCTCCACCTAACAGCGGGGACCCACCGGACGGGCCACCATATTTAGCGAAAAAAACGTTTCCCCCTGTCTGTTGGGACCCACCAATTACATCTTCGCACGCAAGGATGTGCGTCCGAAAAAAACGATTCGCCTCGATCGCTGGGACCCACCAGCTACATCTTCGCACGCAAGGAAGTGCTCGACGGTCGGACCCACCTGGTCGGCGCATACGAAGCGTTGTCATTTTGGTCGCGAACGGTACGCATATATATACCGGTGGATGTAGAGGCGCACGTGTCGTAGTAGAGGCGCGCACGCAGGTAGAGGCGCCGCACGTAGCATGTACACGCACGCATAGCGCGAGGGTGCAAGAAAGAAAATACGCCACGCACGCATATACGCAGGGTCTCGAACGCCTATCGCGATATGTACATGGCTGGGTCGAACGGAGAAACAGCGCCGTCGTGTTTATGGGAGCCAACCGCTGGGTCGGAACGGAATGCGTGGTCGTGTTCATCGGGAGGGCTTGGACGAACACGCGATAGAAACGAGGCCTCGCGTATCGCACAACGGCGAAACGGCCTTTGTTCGACCGCCACGCTCAAACGTGGTCCTATTGATCGGGAGGGGCCGCAATGTGCATATGGAGAACTCTATATTTGGAAGTAGTGAAATCTGCAATGCTTACCATGTGTACATACCTATATTCGCCTCTACAACAATCAATGGCTAGAATAATATCCTCACAAATATTTTGCCCACGTAACACGAGTATATAACAATGCATGGTCTGTTAGTTACCTTGAAGAATTTGTTTGTGAGGACAGAACATGATTACATAACATGCATGACATGGTAGTTTCCTCGTGAAGAATCGATTAAGTAGATAACATGAGTATAACCATGCATGGCACTTCTATATTTTCAAACCCAAAGATACATTTCCTCAGATTTTCCTCCCAATTCCAACAGGACATATCAATGTTGTTTCTTGCATTATCCTACTCATACTCTGAACAATGCTGATCTTACATTAACAATGCATGTCCTTTTGATATGATGCAGTGTCCCTACAGCTATCGCCCTTTGTAATTACACCACCTTTGCCAAAAACAGGAAGCACAACTGATTCCTCGCCGATCGACGACGGCAAAAGACTCGATGATCATTCGGACACATGAGCTGGAAAAGTTATATAGTATCCGGACAGTGGTTGTTATGTCTATGAGCATGATACCAGCTTGTTGGGGCCTTTAGGATTTTTAGTTGAGGCGGTAAACAGCCTTGGTTCACACTCTCGCTTCTGACTCAATTATCCGATTAACCAGGAGATCACCATTGGCAAGGACCTTGGTGGCAGATAGGCTCTGTTTTCTATGGAAAATTGTGTCTACACGGCGAGCCCTAGGAGTTCGGGAGCATACTCCCCTGATTGTCAACGATACAACATGTAGCCAAAAGAAGGTGAGAATGACAAAGGCATCCGGATTAACTTTGATCCTTGATGTCTCAATTACGACAGTGCAGTGATGTGGTTCAAGCCTTCAAAGTTGATAGGTAATTGGGCTGTTGCATCGAAGGGTGGAGTATCGTGTCTTCGGATCACCGGTCGTCAAGCGGGCCGCAAATTATGATGGTGTTGGATCATCTCTTCGAATGACTTTGTTGTCTTTGCTGCTGGTTTCTCGATGGGTAGTTCTTTCTTTTGTTATGCATATTCCTTGTCATTTAGTCATCCTCGTCTATGTCACTCTTTCTATGTAATAGTTACTTCTGTTTAGAATGTCATTCTCGTCTGGATCACGACAGTCTGAGCGCTACAGATGGGTACGTTTTGGTGGTGTAGCAAGACTTCTTATGAACTATCATGGCTTGCTGTTTATGTCAAGAGTAGTCACTAGTCGTGTTTGAATGTTGTATATATCGTTGTTTCAATCTGTTTATTGTCTCGAACTACCGTGGGCTAAATGAGGGCATCACCATTCTCCAAAGTTCGTAGTATATCTCCTTTTTCAAGTTATATAATTTGAGCTCACTATCTTTTCGATGATGTACACTTGTTTGGGCCAAGAGGTGTCGTTGAATATGGGCCGAGTAGTAACGCAATGCCAAACAGGTCAATTTTGACTCTCGGCCGGCTCTCAAAAGATCCTCAAAAAAGGCCGGCTCTCCAAAAAGAAAGAATAAGGACTCTTAGGCCGACATGTGGGCGCCACGGTGTTTTTGTGGCGCTTGCGCCGAGAGCATATTGGCGCGTGCTCAAATTCATGCTACCTTTTCATCCCCGCCTCCCGCCCTCCCCACCTATGGAATCTCGATTCCTACCCAGCTTCCCCAAATCCCTCCTCCTCACTCCCAGTACTCAAGCGCACTATCATGTCGCCGGTCAACGCGATCTCCGAGCCGAGATCCCGAGGTCCGCCCCGCCTTCGGTCGCTGCGGTCGTCGTCAACAAAGGCATGGCGGCGCTTGACGACCAGTTTGTTTAAGCAAAGTGCTGATGGTAACCATCAACGGCGACCGCCTCCCGCCTCGCCGGACGACCTTGTCAAAGCTCTTGGCATTGCGCACGGCATCCAAATAAGTGACTTGCTCGTCAAGTCTGTCCGCCACCGCTGATTTCTTCGCTGTGTTCGAACAACTTTCGATCGCAGTCGTGTGTTCAATCTTCCCGGCGCTTGTTCTGCGATGGCGCTACCGGTGAGCTTTGATCGGTGGCACCTGTGATGGGGCTCTGTGCCTTCCGAGCTTGAGTTTTAACAAAGCTTACCTTCCACAAAGATGCCTCGACGTGCTTGGAACAGCGAGTCCATGAACGAGCTTATCAACGACCTTGGAGGTGAGCTCGTAAGTATGTTTGTTCCTCCGCATAGCTGGGCTCGACGGTTATGGCATGGATGAAGAAGCCGCCCACCATACCAAGGTGATTGGTGTTGAGATACCGTGTAGGAACCGGGTTGTACTATTCGTCGCCACCAAGGCCGCCATGACCACGTTAGGGATGTACCTGCATCGAGTGTTCGTGCATGTCAAGAAGTGGTCAATCCATCAATCAAGTCCCGCCGCCGCTGGTGCTGTGGTCCGCTGACGACATCCATTAAAGGAGTCAACGCCGACTTTCCCCGTGTTGCTCGGAACGATGGATGGCACAGGGCCTACTCCATCGCTACGCGGAGGCCATCGCTTCTTTGGGAGAAGAGGCAGGGCTGGCTGCCCGGATGTGCTCTAATTTGAGGTAACAACTGAATCTTGTCGATAGTACTAGTTAAATCCGAGCTATGGGTCCAAGCATCGATATGCCAAGACATTTGATTGTGACATGTTCTAATTTTGTACCTGAACTTTTTTAAAAAGGGTTGTACGTCAACTTAATGTGCTAGCAGAACTTATTGTGTTGTTTGTTTGTTTTCTTTGCACAACATCAAGATATTTCCCCGTCATTTATAAAGACGATGAACCATTATGTACGACTTCGTTGGTTTCAACATAGCCCTTCTCGTAGCGATCCACCGCTTCCATCATGATTGTGCCACCATGTGAAATTTTTGTATGCAAGTTCAAGGTGCTATGATGTTCTATATGATTGTGTCAACTATATAAGTTTTACCGAGCATCAGCAATGCATATGGCTGAAAGATGTATTTACGAGCATCGACCGATGGCTCTCTCTCTCTCTCTCTCTCTCTCTCTCTCACACACACACACACACACGCCAAGACACGCACAAGTGGGACCTGCTCAATTATTTATTTGCTCGTGTCAGCTTTTAATTAGGTTCCACTGTAATCTAACTTTTTTCTTAAGTTATTAATTGAGCTCAGTGACTTCAAAAGTTGTACAAGCCTTGTTTGGGCCTTTCCGGCGCCCCCTAATGTGGGCTGAGTAACCACGTTAGGTTGTACTGTACTACATGTGCCTTTTTTCAACATCAGCAATGCAACTGGGCCGACAGTTGTACACAATATCCGGGTCAACTTGTTATCCGCCCCGCTAGGCTGCAAAGTTTCCTAGGAGGTATGCATTAGGCTTAACAAGAAAATGGACTTTAAGAAATAATAAATGGGGTGTAATTATAATAACTGGGCAATTACTATGCACCAAACACGTAATTAGTTTGAAAAATATATTATTTTTGGAATTTGGAAATTTTAATTTCATTACTTGTTGCGCGCGCAATATTTCATTGGATTTTAACATGATACAACTTTATTTTGAAATTATATTTAACCTGACTAGAAATTTCGGATAAAAATATTTCGGATCCCATCAAAATGTGGGAATTTTTTTTTGAATTCTGTTTTGAGCGGTTGTTTGAAATTATTAATCGTTGTCCTAGCTAGAAGTTGGGTTGTACTTTTAACAAACCCGTAAATGGGCTGTAGTAAATTCCATTAGAATTGAAAAATGGGTTGTACATTCTTACAAATCGCAAATGGGCTATATGTTCTCTCGCCAAACCGAAAGGGCCTACCAAGTTGACGCGCACTCAAGGGCTTTGTCAACTTAGTAAATATAAACGATTCTAGCGGCAATGATTGTACAATGTCCATCGAACCACCGTAGTGCTTCTTTAACCTCCGGTCTTCTTGCTCCACCGCCAAAGCAACGCCGGTCGTGTCGCTGCTCCTGCCTCCCGTGGCCGGGCTGTGATGCCGCGGAGGCCTCACCGCCTGCATTACTCCCACCGCTGGCCAGCCATCCTCTACTCACCCACACCCCTCGTTATTCTCATGGGCGATGGAAGCCTCACACCGCAGCCAACCAGTGAACCTCAGACTCTCTCCGCAGGCTACCATCGCTGCTTTCCCCGCCCGCCGTCCGCTTCCTAGGCCTCACTGTGGTCCATACCACCGCCTGGTGCTCTCGGCGCGGGCGTGGTCAACACGGTCAACGATCGACTTCCATCGAAGAGTATCAGATGTGGAGAGGCTGATACCGGGTCCAGCGGCCGCAAGGAAGTGCCTCCTTATTACGCCGCAACATAATTATTCCTTCACCGACAAGCAGGGACCCACCGGACGGGCCACCTTATTTCACGAAAAAAGGTTTCCGATCGCTGGGACCCACCGGACGGGCCAGCGATTTCGCTGAAAAAACGCTCCCACGCTGTCACCGACCCACCGAAGTGCCTCCTTATTACGCACAAAAAATGAATACTCCTCGCTAGCTCGGACCCACCATGGTGGAGGCTGACTTAGGGCCTACTAAGTTGATCGACGGGGGCCTTTGTCAACTTTAGTCAATATGAACAATTCTAGCTCCAATGACCGTGACGATGGCCATCCAACGGCCGAGTGCTTCTTCAACCTCGTGTTCTTGCTCCATTACCAAAGCAGCGCCGGTCGTGCAAGCATGCTCCCGCCTCCCGTGGGTCGGGTCAGGCCCGCCGAGGCCTCACCGCCTTTACTATTCCTCCATCGCCAGTGCCTGGGCCGCGACGGCAGCCCGACACCAAGAATCAACCAAAGGAACCTCAGATTTTTCTCCGCTGGCTTCCACCGCCGCTTTCCCGGCTTGTCGTCGTCCCCTTCCTAGGCCTTGCCGTCATCCACCGCCATGGTGCTCTCGGCGCGGCGTGATCAATGTGGTAAACGACCAACTTCCATCGGAAGAGTACTGTACGTGGAGAGGCTGACAACTGGGTCCACGGCAGCCGCAAGGAAGTGCCTCCTTATTACGTGAAAAATAATTATTCCTCCACCTGACAGCAGGGACCCACAAGACGGGCCACCAGTATTTCGCGAAAAACACGTTTCCCCCTGACTTTTGGGACCCACAGGACGGGCCACCGTATTTCACAAAAAACGCTCCTCGGCTGTCACCGACCCACCGGAAGTGCCTCCTTATTACGCACAAAAAATGAATACCCCCGCTAGCCGGGACCAACCTTGGTGGAGGCTGACTTAGGGCCTACTAAGTTGATCGACGGAGGCCTTTGTCAACTTTAGTCAATATATGAACGATTCTAGCTCCAAAGGACCGTGACGATGTCCATCCAACGGCCGTAGTGCTTCTTCAACCTCCGGTCTTCTTGCTCCACTACCAAAGCAGCGCCGGTCGTGTCACCGCTTCCCGCCGCCTGCGTGGTCGGCCAGGATGCCGAGAGGACTCACCGCCCATACTATTTCCACCATCGCCAGGCCATCCTCTACGCACACACCCCGTTATTCTCAAGCGACGACAATTTCACACCGCAGCCGAACGAGTGAACCTCATACTCCTCACGCTGCGGCATCCACCGCCGTGTCTTCCATGGCTCGCCGCCCCTTCCTAGGCTCGCCGCCGCCCACCGCCTCGTGCTCTCGGCGCGGCGTGGTCAATATGGTCAAGGAATGGCTTCCATCGGACGTGGATCTGACGCAGAGGCTGACAGCCGGGTCCACGGCCGCAGCAAGGAAGTGCCTCCTTATTACGCCGCAAAATAATTATTCCTCCACCTAACAGCGGGGACCCACCGGACGGGCCACCATATTTAGCGAAAAAACGCTTCTGTCTGCTGGGACCCACTAATTACATCTTCGCACGCAAGGATGTGCGTCCAAAAACGATTCGCCGATCGCTGGGACCCACCAGCTACATCTTCGCACGCAAGGAAGTGCTCGACACCAGACCCACCTGGTCGGGCATACGTGAGCGTTGTTTTTTGGTCGCGAACGGTACGCATATATATACCGTGGATGTAGAGGCGCACGCAGTCGTAGTAGAGGCGCCGCACGCAGTCGTAGTAGAGGCGCCGCACGTAGCATGTACACGCACGCACAGCCGCGAGGGTGCAAGAAAGAAAATACGCCACGCACGCATATACGCAGGGTCTCGAACGCCTATCGCGCATATGTACATGGCTGGGTCGAACGGAGAAACAGCGCCGCTTGCCGTGTTTATGGGAGCCAACCGGCTGGGTCGGAACGGAATGCGTGGTCGTGTTCATCGGGAGGGCTTGGACGGAACACGCGATAGAAACGAGGCTCCGCGCATCGCACAACGGCGAAACGGCCTTGTTCGACCGCCACGTCAAACGTGGTCCTATTGATCGGGAGGGGCCCGCGCATCGCAAAACGGAGGAAACGGACTCCCCACGGTCGAAATGGGGTCCCGTTGATCGGGAGGTGCGTGTACCGCAAAATGGAGGAAACGGACCTCCTACGGTCAAACGGGGTCCCGTTGATCGGGAGGGTGTGGCGCATCGCAAAACGGATTTAAACGGACCTCCTACGGTCGTAAACGGGGTCCCGTTCATCGGGAGGTGTGGCGATCGCAAAATGGGACTCCACGGGATACCGTTCATCTCCATTGTCGACCTCCTCCATCCTCCACGGGCTACCGCCGACCTCCTCCAGCCTCCACGGCTCTTGTTCATCCAGCCCATAGCGCCGCTACTCCACCGCCATCGCTCAACCACCCTTTGACGGGCACCCTCCATCGCCTACTATTCATCCAGCCCTCCACACCACCGGGTCCTGCTCAACCACCCTCCACCGCTTCATCGCTCATCCGCCCTCCACACCACGGGTCCCGTTTCATCCAAAGGCAACGCCACCGCCACTATTCATCCAACCTCCCGCAACGCCACTATTCATCCAATCGATCGGCTTCAGCTAGCAGCAGAGCGGCGAATCGCCCATCGGGTTCGCCATCAGCCATCAATCGATCGCCGGGTTCAAGAACGCGAGTTCGCAGCGTAATCGGTCGGGTTCGGGCGAGCTCAACGCCTTGCTCGGGTTCGTTAGAGCCAACGCCGCACACACGCACGCACGTACGAGAGAACGCGATCGCCGCCTCGACCTCCCACCGTGAACCGCAACTCCCGAAATTTTCCTACCCTCGCTTCTACCACAGTTTTTTCCGTCATGGACGGCCCAAAGAATGTCATGCAGCTGCGCCTCCGCCCGCCTGTGACTTAAAAGCCCATTTTCTCGTCATGATTTTTGTAATAGAAGTAGGAGCCCACCACATCTATGATGATACCGGTTCTCACAATTATCGCCATAGAAGTGTCATATGTATGATGTAAAAAAATTGCTCGCCCAAAATGTCACGGATGTGTCTTTTTTTGTAGTGAATCACATATGTCAAGGCAGAAATTTAATAGTCCAACGCGAAGAACATTGAGGACCGGCTCAAGCTCGGCAGAGATTCCATGTCCACATGAGGAATGTGCATGATCAAGACTTTGTCTTTGTTGAACAAAGACCGAGGAATAGAAATTAGCCTCGGCCGGCCGCCCGTAAATGCCTCTTCCTTATCCGAGCAGAATCACAGGTGTTGTAATCCGTGAAGAACACATGCTCGCCGAAGAAATCTTCAGCCTTGAACTTTTGCTTCCTTGAGAATGGATACTTTGGATTTGGTAGTGGAGTGTCAGTGAGTTGCATCACGACTTTAGGAATCGCAATCTCAGGTTCTTCAGCCGAGGAACTTCGTTCCTCTTCAAAGGGCATCATGTTCAAGTGATCAGCAGCAGCAGCTTTCTTCAAAGACTAGTGGCTGGAATTTCTTCACGCATGCATGAAGTGGGGTGAGTTTCTTCAGAGCCCATTTGAACGGTTGGTGTGGGACTGAGGTATTTGTCAGAAGGGGTGAAGAGTGAGAATTGGGGTGCCGACTTTCCCAAAAGTCATCATTCATCACCGGGCGAGTGCACCCAATATCCACGCCTTCATCTTCCATTTCTTCAACGCCACCTCTTCACCGTGAACCGAGGCATGGGCGAGGAGACAACAAGTGTTGAAGGGATAGCATCCACTTCAATTTCTTCATCAATCTGCTCTAACGGGCAAAGCAGAATGATTTTCTTCATCGATATGCTAGGGATCACATATTCTTCACCAAAAGGAACAAGGTCCTTTGATGGCATGGTTGAGATCGAACAACATCAATTGATTTGCAAATGAACTTGTCGAGGCTTCATTTTCTTTGAGCCGAGGAATCAAGCAAATGATGCTTTCCTTTTTTCACAAATGCACGCCTCGCAGCCTTGGTCTTCTTCACATCTAATGCAGATGGAAGGATTGGAGTTGGTGTAGGCGCAGGAGGAGCAGAGGAATCAAAGTTAATTTTCTTCAGCACAACCGATGCAGCTTGCCCGACTTCTTCATTTTCTTCAGCGCACCACTAGTGGATGCCCCGCAATTTCTTCAAGGCGGAATGCGCCTTCAGCCTCGAACTAACATTTTCTTCAAAGAATCCGAAAGTCATCGAGGTGTTGGCATGTTCTTCAGCTTTGTCGAGCGTAAGCTTCACTGAGGAATTTCCTATTGCGATGGAGCTGCAACATTGAGGTGAATTTCTCACCAGTTTAACAAATCTGAATTTGGCACCTTGCCAATCAGCATAGTAGGCATTGAAGTTATTATTGAGGGCTTTGATTTCAGACTCGATTTTGATAAGCTCATCGCTTGTCATAGAGACAACATTGGTATTCAAAACTTTTCTTTCCTACACTGTGCCTTCTTGATCCGCTCGCCTTCTCAAATTTCCATTTTTCTTCAAAGGATGAAATGGGTCAAGATGTGACTTTGGCTAGAGTCAAATGGAAATCAGGCATAGGAGTGTCTCGGATCCTTATGCCGAGATCAATATAATCGAGGATCAGCTTAGGATCCAATAGCAAGGGCACATTGGTGCCTTTGGCTCTAGCGGCCCCGACTTGCCTGCTCTCGATGATTTCAAAGAAGTTCATCATCATCGCCTTCGCCTTCTTCTTCGACGGCACTTGGAAGGCGACTTGCTTCTTTTGAGGACTAGGGCGATGACCTCGTCCAGCAGTTGCCTTTGTCTTCAGCAGGGATGGTCCCATTGAAGAATTTGGTGTAGCTGAGGAACTAGCTGAGACACCTGAGGCAATGGAGATGTCTGCCGTCCTTTGGCATGTGGCAAGATGCACAGGTGCAGAGGACTTTGTCGGAGCGGCCGAAGACTTTGGCGGAGGAGCTGAAGATTCTGGAGGAGCAGGAGCAGCATGAGGAATTAGTCGTGAGGGCTTTGAGGATTCTGGCCGTGAGGGCATTGCTGAGGAACTAGGCCTTGAGGGCATTGGAGGTGAAGCACTTGACTTGCGCGTGGGCTTCTTTGCCATAGATTTCTTTGGCTTGACAGCAGAGGCCTCAGCAGAGGCAGCAGCAGCAGCAGAGTCCTCATTGAATTTCCTCACTGCTTGTTTGGCTTGCCTGGCCAGTTTGGCTTGGTGCTTTACCCATTCATCAGGATAATCCTCACCGCGCTTGAGGCTGGTGGGATTTGCTACTTGGCCAGGTGCCAATGGTGGTCTTGGGCATGGAGGATTGAGTGCGAATTTCTTCATGTACTTTGGAGTTTCATACTTGTACTCCCTCCATTCTCTTGCCCATCTCCTTTCAACCCTCTGTATGCGCACCTTGCGCTGATTTTTGTTTTCTTTACCAAACTTGGCCTCATCAGGTGTGCAATAGTCTTTGTAAATGTCATCAGGGATTTCAAAGGCAGTCATGACCTCAGTTTCTTTCCTCCTTTCTCGATGCTTCTTACCGCCGCCATTTTCTTCAGCTTGAGGAATTTGAACAATCAATTCTCTCAAGAAGTATGCAACTTTTCTTCGAGGAACGCTGCAAATGAGTTAAGTTGATGAGAACCTAGTGATTCAAAGAATGACATGAGTACCGTGAACAGAGTATAGTTGCGAGGAATTTGGAGAGGTCATATGCTCTCGTAAGGTTTTTTTAAGAACAAGTTTGAGGAATTTTGACCAGATGAGTCTTGAAGAATTTCACTAAGCGTTCTTTGTCTTAGGTTCCAGAGTTTTATAGATCGAAGATCCATATAATTGAGGAATCTTTAAAAAAATGATGCTTAGAGAAACGAATCAAGAACATATGACATGTGAGGTGTTTAGTGTGTGAGGATTTGAAGAATAAAACACCTTTAAGGATTTTGTAGAAATCATTTGAATCAAAGAGGGCAGTAAAAGTAACTTTAATTACCTCGAACGAAGAACACGATTTAACTGTGAGATGGAGAGGTGAAGTTCGTCAGTGCAGATCTTCCACGCCCTAACTCGGCGGAGGAAGACGGCTATGGCGGCGGCAGAGTGAATGTTTCCGTGGCCGGCGCGAGTACGACGGCGACGAGGTCGAGGCAATGAAGCTCTTCCTCACCGGCAACGATGAAGTAGCGGCGGCGCTAGGGTTTGAGAAGCTCGAGCGGCAGAGAGAGGTCGAGCGGAGTAAAGGAAGTGAGGAAGGGGAGAGGGGGTATTTATAGCCATGGTGAAAAACTGTTCGCCCGAAGATTTAGGACGAACGTGCCCCTGACCCTTCTCATTCGCATGACATGTGTCACCCATGTACTGAAAAGTGGAGATCGTGTTAGATCGTGGGTGAATAGATATGTTTATCGTGGGAAGCGGAACGGTTTGAGCGGCAAAGCCAAAAATTTGGATAAGATAAGTTAAAAGTTCCGCTCGCAAATTCTTCAAATTGACAAGGACACAAAGTGAAGATTTTAACGAGTTTCAAATAGAACGCATATGAAGAATTTGTGAATAGATTGGGTTGAGTATAGCATAGAGGTGGAAGGGTCCGATCACATTCACTTAGCAGAGGAACAACTTGAAGAAATAGCCATAAGTGAATGTTGTAGAGGACATAAACCCATATATATATATATATATATATATATATATATATATATATATATATATATATATATATATATATATATATATATATATAGTCAACGATGAAAAACGATGGAACCAAAGTGAAGATTTTGCAAAGTTGAAGAATTTGAAAAATGAAGAATTTCAAAACTGAGGAATTTCAAAACGAGGAAAAATCAAATTGAAGATTTTCAACTTTGGTGGTGGCGTGACCCATCAGATAAGAATGATGATTTCGACACCGCATACAATTGTCGAGGCTTCGAGAATCAAATTCTTCATTAATTTCTTCACACTTAGAGTGTTGTTCTTCATTGATTGATGAAAAACGTTTCTTCATGTGTTGCACATCTAAGTCATCAATTTTGCATAAGTGTTAGGATAAGTGTCCTACTCAAAGAACATTCGAAGATTCTAAGATATTTAGCTCACACCGCAACTTGCTAAATCTCTTCTCATCCAAGGGCTTTGTGAAGATATCGGCTAGTTGTTCTTCAGTTTTCACATGCTCAATGGAGATGTCGCCCTTCAACACATGATCACGAAGAAAATGATGATGAATCTGAATGTGCTTTGTCTTCGAGTGCTGAACTGGGTTGTGAGCAATCTTGATGGCACTCTCATTGTCACAGTAGAGAGGCACATTCTTCACGTTGATGCCATAATCCTTGAGAGTTTGCTTCATCCACAAGAATTGAGCACAAAGAAGAACCAGCAGAATGTACTCAGCTTCCGCAGAGAGAAAGGATATGCGTTCTGCTTTCTTCGAGGACCAATGCACCAAAGATCGTCCGAGGAAATGACAAGTACCAGATGTTGACTTGCGGTCCACACGATCACCAAAGATAGTCGAGTCGAATATCCAATGAGATCAAAAGCAGAGCCCTTGGGGTACCATAATCCTAGTGTTGGTGTGTGAGCTAGATATCAAAGAATATGCTTCACAGCCTTATGGTGTGATTCCTTCGGTGTAGTTTGAAATCGGGCACACATGCAAACACTAAGCATTATATCTGGCCTAGATGCACATAAGTACAATAAAGAACCAACCATGGAGCGGTATACCTTGTGATCGAAGTCAATACCATTTTCATCAGTGCATAGATGGCCATTAGTGGGCATAGGAATTCTGACGCCTTTGCAGTCTTGCATGCCGAATTTCCTCAGAACATCCTTGAGATATTTCTCCTAAGATATGAATATGCCATTGCGTTGTTGACGAATTTGAAGACCTAAGAATAATTTCAACTCTCCCATCATAGACATTTGATATTCTTCAATCATCATATAGGCAAATTCATCATCAGAACCTTGGTTAGTACAGCCAAAGATAATATCATCAACGATATTTGGCACACAAATAGTTCACCATCATAAGATTTAGTAAAGAGAGTAGGGTCGAGTGAACCGGTGTGAAGCCATTCTTCATGAGGAATTCTTCAAAGTGTCATACCACGCCCGAGGGGCCCGCTTGAGGCCATAGAGGGCCTTGTTGAGTCTCAAGACTTTGCCAGATTCTTTGGATCTTCAAAACCTAGGGGTTGAGCAACATATACTTCTTCCTCAAGCTTACCATTGAGGAATGCACTTTTCACATCCATTTGATATAAAGTGATATCATGATGGTTAGCATAAGCAAGTAATATGCTAATAGCCTCAAGTCTAGCAACATGTGCAAAAGTTTCATCAAAATCAATTGCTTCAACCTGTGTGTAGCCTTGAGCTACAAGTCGTGCTCTTATTCCTCACCACAAGGCCATTTTCATCTTGCTTGTTGCGGTAGATCCAATTTGTGCCAATGATATTATGCTTGCGAGGATCTGGACGCTTGACCAGTTCCTCGATGTTGTTGAGATCGAATCGATGTAATTCTTCTTGCATGGCCTGAATCCACTCAGTTCCGTAAATGCTTCATCTACCTTAGTGGGCTCTGTGATAGAGACAAAAGCATAGTGTCCACAAAAGTTAGATAAATGTGAAGCTTTTGAGCGTGTGAGAGGACCTGGTGCTTCAATGTCATCGATGATCTTTTCAACTTGCACTTCTTTTGCAATGCGAGGATTAGCTGGTTGTCGCCGAGGAATTTGATCAAGATTTTCTTCAAAGACCATTTTCTTCAGATTTTCTTCAGTGCATCACTCGACGTTCTTCACGCTCGGAATGAATTCTTCAGAGATTCTTCAAGAGGAATGACATCCTCAAGAGCCTTGAACTGGATAGAATCCTCACGTGCTGGTTCATCTATCACGTAGTTAGGTGCTCTCTTTGCGAGCCATTAGTTTCATCGAACACACATCTACAGTTTCAACAATCTTGTGAAGAACATTGTTGAAGACTCAGAGGTGTGCGAGTCCTTTCGTAACCAAGCATAAACCTTCATGTGCTTTCGTGCAAATTTAACATTGTGATGAGGGTCTCTAATCCAAAATTTAGCAATCAAGACTTTGAAATAACTCACATTCAGTTTCTTGTCAGTGAGGAGTTCATAGGAAGTCTTCTTGAAGAATTTGTGAAGATATACCATGTTGATGATGTGGCATGCAGTGTAAATTGCCTCAATCCAGAAGTGACGAGGTGACTTGTACTCATCAAGCATAGTGCGAGTCACCTCAACAAGAGTTCTGTTCTTGCGCTCCACAACGCCATTTTGCTGAGGAGTATAAGGAGCAGATAACTCATGAGTAATACCAAGTTCATCAAGATAGTCATCAAGACCAGAATTCTTGAACTCAGTTCCATTGTCACTCCTGATGTGCTTGATCTTCACACCAAAGTTGGTTGAAGCCCTCGAGGAAAATTGTTTGAAGACTTCCTGCACTTCATGTTTGTAAGTAACAATGTGTACCCATGTGTAACTAGAGTAATCATCAACAATAACAAAGCCATATAGAGATGCATCATTAGTGACTGCTGAGTAATGATTAGGACCAAAGAGGTCCATGTGAAGCAATTCAAATGGTCGAGTAGTGGTCATGATAGTCTTCGCTGGATGCTTGGCCTTGGTCATTTTTCCAGCTTCACGGGCCCCACACAAGTGATCCTTGAGGAATTTGACATTCTCAATGCCAATGACGTGCTTCTTCTTTGCAAGCGTGTGCAAATTCCTCATGCCTGCGTGACCAAGTCATCGATGCCATAGCCAACCTTCTGAAGCTTTTGCAAGTAGGCACACGGCTGGTTGAGGTCCTGTAGAGAAATCAACAATGTACAAGTCTCCTCTCCTAAAACCTTTGAAGACTTTGGAATTGTCAGCTTCCATAACCACAACACAACGATACTTGCCAAAGACGACAATCATATCAAGATCACAAAGCATTGAAACAGACATAAGGTTGTATCCTAAGGACTCAACAAGCATGACTTTGTCCATGTGTTGATCCTTTGTGATCGCAACCTTACCTAGACCCAATACCTGACTTTTGCCTTTGTCAGTGAAGATGATATGCTTCAGATGCGATGGTGATAAGGGAGCATCCATCAATAAATTCTTGTCACTAGTCATGTGATTTGTACATCCACTATCAAGGACCCACTCAGTGGCTTTGGGTTGATCATCCTGCAGATGAATTAGTGCAACTTACGAACTCATATACTTCATCGAAGAATATGATATCTAATCATCGATGAATTTCATCAAGCAAAGAAACAAATATAGCAAGATGAGGACGTGTGAAATGAAAGTTCATTTCTTCATGATTAGCCCGAGTCCTTTCGTGCATTTTCGCAAAGCCCCAAAGAAATTCTTCAGACGTTAAAGCACGCCCGAGACCTCGACCCTGCAGAAGAGATTAGTTCTTTTCTTCACCACCCACATCCAAGGGGTGGCAAAGATTTCATCACTCATGAGCTCCATATGAGAATGGTGGCAAAGAAGCTAGACCATTTCGCTTCACATAAGAGGGGTTAGGTAAGTGTCGTGTCAAACCGCGGATCTTGGGTAGGGGGTCCCAACTGTGCGCCTAGGCGGATGGTAACAGGAGACAAGGGACACGATGTTTTTACCTGTGTTCGGGCCCTCTCGATGGAGGTAATACCCTACCCTACTTGATTAATATTGATGATATGGGTAGTACAAGAGTAGATCTACCACGAGATCGAGAGGCTAAACCCTAGAAGCTAGCCTATGGTATGATTGTTTGTTGTCCCTCTATCGACTAGCCTGGCTTCGTTTATATAATGCACCGTGAGGCCTAGGATAACAAGAGTCCTAGCCGAATATGCCGGTGGGGAGGAGTCCTTGTCTTGATCGCCAAGTCTTGTGGAATCTTCCTTGTATGCGGCAACCGTCCGGATCGCCCATGAGTATACGGCCATGGGGATCCTCGCCCAATCCAACTGATCGAGAGACGACATGGTGAGTACCCCTAGTCCAGACACCGCCAAGAGCCCCCGAACCGTCTTCGTTGGGGACGCCTCGATTCTTCCAACTGTTCTTCATCTTCGGTCGCCGGTCCGGAAAACTGGTTCAACAAATCTGCTCATCTTCGATCTTGAGGATCTCCTAAGTGCATACGAAGAGTTTACACGTTGGGTATCCGAGGAGCCCCTTAAAGTTTACGGCCTTTATCAATTCCTTGTTATTTTTATGCCACGCCTCGGGTTTGAAGTTATTCCCGGGAGGCAGTGTCCTCTTGCGTCCGAGCTCTAACGCCGGACTGCATTCGAGGTATCTTTTGCAGCCGAGCACCAACGCCGGACTGCTTCCCAGCTCTGTCGCCGGACTATGTATCCGAGCTCCAACGCCGGACGGTATCCGAGCTCCAATGCCGGACTATGTATCCGAGCTCCAACGCCGGACTGTATCCGAGGTGTCGTAAATCACCTTGGTTCAAAGAAGTTTGAAGGAGTTTAGCCGAGCTTAATGCCGAAATGCCCTCTATGGAGCCAGCCACTAGCGCCCGAGCTTTATGCGGATCGCTTCGAGGTGGTGCACCACCCCGAATGTGGGCCGATTTTTGTCAATATTTTGATTGGTGCAATTTATTCTCTGCCGAGATACATAGCCAGAGCCCACAAGGTGTGTATCGGTCTAAAACCCGAGATGCACCTCAAGGATGACGAAGACCGCTGATCCCAAAGAGTCACCGAGACTCAGATTGATTTGCAAAATCGGCCCGAGGATCAAGTCCTAACTCGCAGAATACTTCAGACACAAAAGCGGCGTGCTCAGTCCTCGAGACTCGGGTTGGGTGCGGCCGACCAACCCGAGGATCAAAATCTCCTCGAAACTGATTGCACTTAAAATTTTCTCGCATAGAACAGTAATGCAATAACCCCGAGACACTGGTCGGGTGGCAACACTAGATCATGGGATTGATGTGCCCTTTAATATTTGTAAATAATAAGCCCGGCCCCCAGAGTTCTCGAGCCTTAATGCGGCACGGGTGGTCAATTAAGGATCGATATCCATAGTAAAATCACAAATTATGTGTAATGACTCAATGTATCCAAGTACTTTATGTCATTAAAGCTCGGATCCGCATTGTACAAAACTTTGTTGACCGACCATCGGCTTCAACCTCGCCGGCCAAGAGTCGAGGAGTGTTTGTCCTACTTTATAAAGCCTTTATGAGGGCAAAGATTTACTACAAACAAGGCAATATGGCCATACGGTTTTATAAACAAAGGTACGCAGAGAAATATGTTATATTACTGCTTAATGTAAGAAATGTCTTCCAAAGAAAATAGTCCCGCTTATCGGTTCCTTTCTTTGGGTTGTCATGCTAAGCATGATCATGAAACCTCAGCTCTAATGTAAGAGCAAAATATTGAGGGTTTAGTTTGGGAGGCCGCCATTAGCCCCCGTAGTGTTCAGCGACAATGAGGTCAAGCCGAAACACTTCGCCAATTTTATGAATGGCCCGTCATTTAATATAGTCATCGGATCGCTGACCAGTTTACACCTATTGTGACAATAGTTTTTGATTTCTCCACCGAGGTGCTTGACCATGCGAGCTGGAAGCACAATCGCAGTGGTTCTCCTTGCACACCTAGCCGAACAAAGCGGAACGTAGGAGGCAAGCGCGAGCCGGGCAACCCAACTATTGACCAAGACACAATTCAAACTGATGCATATATAGCAATATCCGAGAATGTTTTTGCCGAATCTCTAAAGGTGTCCGTGTTGCATCGCGAGACTTGTGCTGAAAACACACAAATAGTTTAAAAGTGCCAAAAGCTTGAAAACCAAAAACGCCAAGAAAACATGACGTCCTAACAAGATCAAGTTTTGGTGCCAATCCAAAATTGACTTTAAAAAAGTGCTGCTACCGTGCTTTAACATGACACATCCTATCTCAAGACTTCAAGCTGGTCAGCCCTCGACTTCAGCCTCCCATCCCAAGGCGGAGTACTTCTCATTAGGCTAGTTTACAAAACTAAACTCTAGCGGTTTTGAGAGAGAAATTAGGCTCCCCGGCTAGTGAACGCACACTCGTGTCGAGAAAAGGAGTGATAAATAATAATAAAAACTCTGCAACGACTAAGAAGAAAAACACTTATTATAAAACGGCTCAAATAAACATAAGAACCCCAAGTGACTTGGGTAAAAGAATGATTCTATGTACGAAAGTACTTATATCATATCTATGTTCAACCGAACTTTAAACGCGTCTTAACCGACCGTCGGCTTCTCCCTCTTCGGTCAAGGACCGAAAAGTGTTATATACTCCATCTGTCGAGAATATCGAAGGTGTTTCCAATAACCAGGCAATCAGGTCATAAGGCCGTAACAGACAAAGTGCGCTCAAGGAACTTATGCTATATGACTGATAAAGTGTAAGAAGCATCTTCAAAGAAAATAGTACCCCCACCGATACCTTTCTTCGGTGCTCATTGTTAATATGAGACTTGTGCAATAGATTTTTGTACTCATGAGTTCCGCTAGTGCCGACCATGATTGAAAACAATAAGAGCGCTTAGCTTTCGCTTCACTCACCGAGGTCGAGCTCGGAGGACCCGGTCGTGATAATCGCAGAGGTGCTCCTTTACTCCCTAGCCGAACAATCGGGAACGAGGGGTAAGCACAGGAGCCAGCAACCCAGCTTGCAAATCGCTAAGTCAATATAGTGCATATTGTATGAATACACTAACAAGGAACGAAGTCGTACAAGTATAATCACATGCAAGAGGAAAAGCTTCATGAAGGAAGCCCCCAAATGAATTGGGTATTTGAATTTGCCCGTCACAAACAAAGTTTGGACAAGGAAAAATTTTACAAGCAACTTTTTCCCAAGAAAGCATAATGCTTGGTCGAGCCGAACATAAGTTAAAAATTTAAAACTTTGAGCATGAAAGCGACTTAGATGGTTAATGTGTTCGGTATTGATGACGCGGTCCGAGCTTGATACGGGACAAGGTTCCATCCCCCAAGCTGGTCCCGAGGTGGCGGAGCAAAGAGCTCGACACTCCGAAGTAGTGACATAGCAGGTTCAATGCAGGTCGGCAGAGTGATGCTGAGGTCATCGTCATGGGGTAATGAAGTGTTGACGAAGCCCCCCGTCCAGCCGAGGTGACGCCAAAGGATATAGTCCGGCTGGATCATTTTACTGTGCACAATAGTGCAAACTGGAGATAATAGTAATAATGATAAAAAAAATCATTGCATAATAAATAATTTATGCGAAGTGAGTAATAAAAGAAATATGGCCTGGCGCCGAAGTCAATGTCGATGCAGGTCGTGACGTGGTCGATGCCGGCTTGATGAAGCGACCGCGGCGCGATGCCGGTATGCCCGCCCGTAATCCGTGGGGCGGCGATGTTGGTGATGATTTATCCTTCGCGATGCCGGACTCTTGTTTGGCTTGCCGAGATGATGATCCAAAGAAGTTGAGCTCGGCTCAACAAAGTGACGACGTGTCTAGCGCAGGTCGGCAGCCGTGGAGCAATATTGCCGGACTGGTTTGACACCAGCATGATGTTGAAGATCATGTTCAAAAGATCTTAAAGTTAGTGGGATGTGTTCAGGAACAAAACACAATACCCCATGCAAAACTTCCTTCAAAAAGGATGTCTGAAATCCCGTTCATAAAAAAGACTTAACTCGGTCGAATTCGCTGCTAGAAAACAGATCCGAAAAGTGATGCACTAATCGGAAGGTTCCCGGAGTTTGGACGGTCGGATCGAGCTGAAATTTTGAGGGGTGGTAGATA
This sequence comes from Aegilops longissima, assembly GCA_021605205.1. Classification (NCBI taxonomy): domain Eukaryota; kingdom Viridiplantae; phylum Streptophyta; class Magnoliopsida; order Poales; family Poaceae; genus Aegilops; species Aegilops longissima. Next base: position 55,150,508 of record CM038677.1, on the reverse strand, counting down.
TAGGAATTCCGCAGCCGATCAACTGTTGGATCTTCCAAAGGAAGTCTGAGCTAGAAGCTGGACATCACGCCCTAAACTCGTCCGGATTCTTGTCCAGATTCAATGCGGCTCGTATATCGGAGATTGCCGAGATTCCTCCATCGGAACTCGGCTTAAATTTTCCAGGGTTGTTGTAGACTTAATTCCGCACAATTCCACCAAAGCAATCGTTAAAACGACACTTGAGAAGGCGGTGGCGGCGACACGCAGTCCGCTGTCCGTAAAAAATGTAACGGTCGCCCGAGGGCAATGTTGACGTTGAGCCCCTGCCTCGGATGATTCCTCCATGATCTTGATAGAGATCGGAGTTGATGTTGATGAAGGCCCTCATCCGAACATGACGATCGGAGGTAGGGCGCAGCCCTTGGTCGAATCCAAGGTCACCAGCTGAGCTGGTGACGAAGATGCCAAGTCGCAGCTTGATCTGCAGCGAGCCATCGACCTTTTGCCAACACACGGCGGAACTCTCAATGAAAGCACCAATGTCGGTGTCAAACCGCGGATCTCGGTAGGGGGTCCTGAACTGTATGCGCTAGGCGGATGGTAACAGGAGACAAGGGACATGATGTTTTTACCCAGGTTCGGGCCCTCTCGATGGAGGTAATACCCTACTCCTGCTTGATTAATGTTGATGATATGGGTAGTATAAGAGTAGATCTACCACGAGATCGGAGAGGCTAAACCCTAGAAGCTAGCCTATGGTATGATTGTTTGTTGTCCCTCTATCGACTAGCCTGACCTCGGTTTATATAATGCACCAAAGGTCTAGGATAACAAGAGTCCTAGCCGAATACGCCGGGGGGGAGGAGTCCTTGTCTTGATCGTCAAGTCTTGTGAAATCTTCCTTGTATGCGGCAACTGTCCGGACTGACCCATGAGTATGCGGCCATGGGGATCCTCGGCCCAATCCAACTGATCGGGAGACGACATGGTGAGTACCCCCTAGTCCAGGACACCGTCAGTAAGCATATGAATAAGCAGAGAAATTCTTCGATGGGTTATGAACATAATGGTTTGAGGAATAATGCACATATTCATAGCCCATAGCTCTACACTGTGAAATAGAGTTGTTAGCATGATGATAATCATGTGAGGACTTTGATCCTTTTGAGGAATTTGATCCACGTGAGGAATTTGGTCCGTATGAGGACTTTGATCCATATGAAGAAATTGGTCCATGTGAGTGTCAAAACCGGCGGATCTCGGGTAGGGGGTCCTGAACTGTGCGTCTAGGCGGATGGTAACAGGAGACAAGGGACATGATGTTTTACCCAGGTTCGGGCCCTCTTGATGGAGGTAAAACCCTACGTCCTACTTGATTAATATTGATGATGTGTGTTACAAGAGTGGATCTACCACGAGATCAAAGAGGCTAAACCCTAGAAGCTAGCCTATGGTATGATTGTTGTTCGTCCTATGGACTACAAAGCCGTCCGGTTTATATAGGCACCGGAGAGGGCTAGGGTTACACAAAGTCGGTTACAAAGGTAGGAGATCTACATATCCAGACGCCAAGCTTGCCTTCCACGCCAAGGAAAGTCCCATCCGGACACGGACGAAGTCTTCAATCTTCTATCTTCATAGTCTTGGAGTCCGCCGATGATGATAGTTCGCTATCCGACACCCCTAGTCCGTAACTCCCTCAAGAGCCCTTAACCGGCTTCAGCGACGACGAGTCCGGGCGCAGATATTGTCTTCGGTGTTGCAAGGCGGTTCTCCTTCAAACTTCATGTTCCCGCCGAATAGTGTCCGCTTCCTTATAAATGTTGCGCCCTTGGCTTCTACGCCTAATAATGGCCTTCTTCCACATGTCGCATTTAATGCGAAAGGCTGGGGTATTTTTACATTTTACCCCTAGCTGTGCGAACGAGCCGCCTATAAGAGAGGCGAGGATCTAGATCCAGCTCACACCATCCTCCATCCGCAAGTTCTCATCAAGCGCCTCGACAAAAAATCCATTCCATCATGGATAGCCGACGCTGCTCCTCCTCTCGCGCCCCAGCCCTAAGCCAGAGATTGGGGAGATGCTCGCCCACACAAATGAGCTAGTGGCACTCCAAATCGAGGGATATCTTCCCCCAGCTTTCATGGTTCCGGTTCGAGCCGAGCTAGCCACCTACAAGGGTGGAAAGAAGGCGGAGAGCGTCCCCAACCTTTCCAAAGGGGAGCGGGTATGCTTTGTCCCCTATCTAATAAGGGGACTCGGATTTCCCATACATCCGCTTTCTCCGGGGCTCCTAGAGTTCTACGGACTCCAGCTTCACCACCTCAGCCCGCCTCATTTTGCACATCAAGGGCTTCAGAGCTCTTTATGAGCTGTTCTTGGGCATCGAGCCCCATTTTGCGCTGTGGAAGAGATTGTTTTGTCTCGCACTTGCTCTCATGAGGGGTCGATATATCAAGTGGGCGGAGCCGAATATGGCGATCACCGGACCGATATCTATCCGCACCCAAGAAGGCGTCCAAAACTGGCCTTCGGAATGGTTCTACATGGAGGACGCCCCTCTGCCGGATCCAGTTCGGATCGGCCTCCCGGAGTTCAACAATGCTCCCTTGAAGAAACGGCTGAGTTGGCGCCCGCGGAGCCCTCAACGGGAAGATGATAGGAGCGTCCATTATTTGATGGGCCGGATTAGGTTACTGGCCCACTTCGGATTGACCATGATTGGAGTCATGGCCACGTGCATTATGCGAGGGGTGCAGCCACTCCAATATAGGGGCCACCCTATGTGGGATTTCAACGGGGAAGATGACGCCACCCGTCATGGCCGCAAAGGGCCAGGCTCGGCAGCCGATCCGCAAAGATCCTGTCCGGCTTGTACAAGGGAGAGGAGGAGGACTTCCTCCGCACGAATCCGCTGAATGGATTTTCTATGAATAACCCTCGGAGCTGGGTAAGCGGATGTTCATCTACCCGATCCATACTTTTAAAGTCAAGTATCTTACTCTGTGATTTCGACGCAGAGCTGCGCCGGACGTGGAGGGCATACGGCCCTAACTCCACAGCCCGAGGATCCGGAACGATCCCTTGATCCGACCTCCAGAGAGGATCCGAACATAAAGGTGGAGCTGATTGACGGGGTGTTCCACCAACGTAGCATAGACAATGCCCTAGTCGCCATTACGGATGACTACCCCGGTTTGTTTCGCCTCCTGTGACTACGACCGAGGTCTTGACACCATCATTTGATCCGCGCTCAATTCGACCATCCCATACCGATGGTGCATCGCAGGAGGTGCCTTTAAGGCGGAAGTCGAACTCAGCGCGCCGACCAACAAGGGTCATCCGCCCAAAGAAAGCGGAAGAGGAGTGCAACGCAAACCGAATGTCGCCAAGAACGGCACGGAGCACCGCTATTTTTAAGGGAAGGATCCCGGAGGTATATTAATGCTCATAACTTTTCCAGAAGAGCGCCACGGACAAAGGTCCGGAGAGGTTGCTAATCAAGCCCCACCAGCCATGCTCCAACGCATGGTCCGGAGGGGAGGCGAATACAAGGCATGAGCCGGACACTCTCCGACAGAGGATGCCGACAGCTGTCCGCCACCCGGTTCGAGGTGGAGAGCGCCATGAATCACAGGCGTCGCGGACAGTTCTTCATGACGCGTGTTTCTCCCCGAGGCGTTAAATGCCTTTGATGCGGAACGCACACTGCCGTGCCGCTCAAGATGGGTTAACCAGAGCCACGGAGCAAAGATGTGAAAGACATACGGGTAAGTAATTTTAATAGTTATATATGCCAGTAGCCCCCGAGACTTAAAATAGTTGAAATAACTGATTTAAGGATCAATTATTATGCAGGATCTTACGGAGAAGAATACCCATCTGTCCCATGAGCTCCAAGAGTGCAAGGCCCAACTTGAGGCCGCACTGGCCGCCATAGGGGGAGCCACAGAGACCCCCACTGGTAAGACGTACTTTGAAAAAATAATTATTTAACAAAGTGCGGCGTGAATCTGACAATAATATTGCAGAGGGCGCCGGACTAGATCCAGACAAGCAACAGCTACTGCGTCAGCTAAAGGCCGATGAGAGGGGGCTTATGAAGGTGCAGCAGGAGAGAAACAAGCTCCAAAATGCCCACACCCAGCGAGGAGAAGAGCTGAAAGGTGTTCGGGCCCAGCTGTCTGGCTCCGTGAAGGAGAATCAACGGCTTCGTCGCGGCATTTATAGTAAGTGCTTGAACAAATTCCTTCGAAAAGAAGAATTCGGCGAGGAAGTCGATTGACAGAAATATGTCTTTAGGTGTGCTCACAGGTCACCCTGCGGAGGAAATGCTTGGGTCAACGGGTGACCAACTTCCCGAGCTGGTGCAATTGCTCGAACGTGTTCGGCAAAGCGATGAGTGGCGCTGCTCATGCTTTATGGCCATCCGCCTCCCTACCCGAGGGCCTTGGTGAGCTTGCTGAGAAGCTTCAGGGAGCACGGCGACGCCTCCATTTGTGGAAGATATCGGCCTGCCGTCAGGGCGCCAGGGAGGCCTCGGCCATGGTGAAGACACGTTACCCGAAGGCTGATCCAAACCACATGGCCGAGGTCGGACCTGCGGGGCCTGATGGGAAGGAGATCCCTGTGAGCTTGATGTACGGCCAAGTAGAACTGGCCGCGAAATATTCCCAATAGGACTATAAATTAGACAGCCTGTTAGATGGGATTGAGGAGGAGTACAATCAGTCGGTTTGACGATGTAATTTGAAATGACATGTAAAATGCCTTCTAGCTGGATTGTAGATCGTTTGTCTTTGCAGACTGTTTCGCTTCAACCTCGGGACCCAACACTCCAGAGTGTGTCCGAATACCCTTACGGTTATAAAAGAACTGGGGCATGCATGGAGACAAGGCGTCGGGGTCATAATTGCTTTATCAGACAAGTGCCCAACTAGTTATGTTATATTACATGGTTAGTAAGAAACATCTTCCAGGAGAATAGTTCCGTTAAGGGTTCCTTTCTCAGGAGGCATGCCCTAAAGTGCAATGCCGGATCATGAAAATAGTAGAAAAAAGCATCCGGGGCAGATAAATAAGTAAGTAATAAATCATCTTTCAAGTCACCGACCGAATATTCTCTTAAGAACGCTAGCTTTCGCTTCACCAGTCTGAGGTACACATCCGGTGACCCGCAAGAGTAATCGCAGAGGTGCTCCTTTACCTCCTAGCCGAACAATCGGGAACGTAGGGGTAAGCACAGAGCCAGCAACCCAGCTTGGCCAAAACTTAATTCATATCGATGCATACAATGGTGAATAAAAGGTACATGCGAAGTATGACACATGTATTGGGCATGAAGCCCGTATGAACAAGCTTCATTGAAGAAGCCCCTGTATAATGAGTACCAGAGCACATCAAGTGTGTAACAAAGCGCAAATCAGCCTATAAAAGGTATTGAAAAAAAAGTGGGAAGAAGGAGGGGGACAAGAGACGGTAAAAAATATAAAAAGGTGGACGGGGGAGTGAGACGAACTCGGAGTCCGGCGTTAGGCGTAGAATCTTCGGAGACGGGCTGCGTTCCATGGGTTCGGCTCGAGTCGGTTGTCAGATGCGTTACGTAGACGGTATGCTCCGCCGGTCAGGACTTGGTCGATGATGAAGGGACCTTCCCACTTGGGCTTAAGTTTGTCCTTTTCTTGTCCGCAGCGAGAACAAGTTCGCCAACATTGTAAGTTTTGGCCCGTACTTCTCTGCTTTGATATCTTCGAGCCTGCTGCTGATAAAATGCGGAACGAGCCTTTGGCACGTCCCGCTCCTCCTCTAAGGCGTCCAAATGTCCTGCTGATCCAACTCGGTTTCTCTTTCTTCGTACATGCGCACACGAGGTGAGTCATGAATTATATCGCAGGGCAGAACTGCCTCTGCGCCGTATACCATGAAAAATGGTGTGAATCCAGTAGTTCGGTTTGGTGTGGTCCCCAGCCCCCAGAGTACGGAGTCGAGCTCCTCTACCCAGTGCGTGTTAGATTCCTTGAGGGACCGCACTAGTCTGGGTTTGATGCCGCTCATGATTAGACCATTTTCTCGCCGACTTGACCGTTAGTTTGGGGTGATAGATGAAGCGTAATCGAGCTTGATGCCCATGTTTTTGCACCAGAGTTTAACCTCGTCGGCCGTGAAGTTCGTGCCGTTATCGGTGATGATGCTGTGGGGGCGCCAAAGCGGTGTACTACCCGGATATGAAGTCTATCACGGTCCAGATTCTGCCGTTTTAACCGCTTGTCCTCAATCCATTTGGTGAATTTCTCCACCATGACCAATAAGTATTTGTGCTTGTGGGTTCCCCTTTAAGGGGTCCAACCATGTCAAGCCCCGGACATGCGAACGCCGTAATGGGTATAGTTTTGCGGTTGGTGGGTGGCATGTGGCTCGATTAGCAAAGAGCTGGCAACCGACGATCGTTGGACTAAGTCTGAGCATCCGCCGGCTGTCGGCCAATAAAATCATGTACGGAAGGCCTTGCCTACAAGGGCCCGGCTGCAGCGTGGTGCCCGCCGAGTCCGGCGTGAATTTCAGCCAGGAGATTTCGCCTTCCTCTTGGAGATACACCTTTGAAGGACTCGATTGTGCTTTTCTTATAAAGTTCTCCTCATGGACCTTGTAGGCTTTAGATCGCGAACTATGCAGCGGGCCTCATTTTGGTCTTCGGAAGTTCCCGCCGCATTAAGTAGGCTAGGAATGGTTCTGTCCACGGGCAATTACTGCCATTATTTTGTGAGTGAAGGTGTTATTTCATTGGCTGAGCCGACGATTGTGTCGTAATGGTCTGAGTTAGGTGATGCAGGTGGCTCCGGATTGTTATTTCCGCACTCCTCTTCCCATAATACGGATGGCTTAAAGAGCCGCTCGGGAAGATGTTTGGAGGGACGGCGTCTCGCTTGCGCCGATGCGTGCTAACACGTCTGCTGCCTGGTTATTATCCCGGCTACATGGTGGAATTCGAGTCCTTCAACCGAGCTGACATTTTTAGGACGGTGTTGCGGTAAGCTGCCATTTTTGGATCTTTGGCGTCAAAGTCTCCATTTACTTGGGATATTGCGAGGTTTGAATCGCGCACATCTAGGCGTTGAATGCCCATGGAGATTGCCATCCGGAGGCCATGTAGAAGGGCCTCGATTCGCCGCGTTGTTGGAGTCCATGTACATTATTTGAAGTACGTATTGATTGTGTCTCCAGCCAGACGCCAGACGACGCCAGCCCCCAAGCCAGCCAACATTTTGGATCCGTCGAAATGCATGATCCAGTTGGAGTACGTGCCGTACTCTTTAGGGAGTTCGGCTTCGGTCCATTCGGCGACGAAGTCAGCCAGAACCTGCGACTTTATAGCTTGTCGTGGTTTGTAGGTTACGTCAAATGGTAAGAGCTCGATATCCCATTTTGCAATCCTGCCCGTTGCGTCGCGATTGTTTATAATATCGTTGAGAGGTACTTCGGAGGCCACCGTTATTGAACACTCTTGGAAGTAGTGTCGCAGCTTCCGGGATGCCATGAACACCGCATACGCTATATTTTGATAATGTGGGTACCAGGATTTGCATGGAGTTAGAACAGTGGATAGGTAGTACACTGGTTTTTGAAGAGGGAATCTGTGCCCTTCTGTTTCTCGTTCAACGATGAGTACCGCGCTGAGAACTTGATGTGTTGCTGTGATATATAATAACATAGGTTCGCCCAGGTTGGGCGCGGCCAGAACCGGATTTGTTGCCAGTATGGCCTTTATTTCTTCGAGTCCGGCTGTGGCAGCATTCGTCCATTTGAAATGTTCGGTGCACCGGAGGAGGCGGTAGAGGGGCAGAGCCTTTTCTCCCAAACGGGAGATGAAGCGACTTAAGGACGCTACGCATCCGGTTAGTTTTTGTATCTGCTTGAGGTCTTTTGGAATATCCAATTGTGACAGAGCTCGGATTTTGGCCGGGTTTGCTTCAATTCCTCTACCGGGTAGGATGAAGCCCAAGAGCTTTCCGACTGGTACGCCGAAGACGCATTTTTCCGGATTGAGCTTAATGTCATATGCTCGGAGGTTGTCGAATGTCACCCTCAAGTCTTCTACTAGAGCTCCGACGTGTTTGGTCTTGACGACCACATCGTCTACGTATGCCTCTACTGTTTTGCCTATCTGGGTAGCCAGACATGTTTGAATCATGCGCTGATATGTTGCGCCGGCGTTTTTGAGTCCGAAGGGCATTGTGTTGAAGCAGAATGGCCCATATGGAGTAATGAATGCCGTTGCGGCCTGATCTTTCTCCGCCATCTTGATTTGATGGTATCCAGAGTATGCGTCGAGGAAGCACAATGAATCGTGCCCTGCGGTAGCATCAATGATTTGGTTGATGCGAGGGAGGGGGAAAGGGTCCTGTGGACAGGCCTTGTTAAGGTCTTTAAAATCGACGCAGAGGCGCCAGATTTGTCCTTTTTGGTACCATTACTAGATTGGCTAGCCACCGGATGTTTTATATCTCGATGAATCTGCTTCTAAAGTTTGGCTAGCTCCTCTCCCATTGTCTGTCTTTTGGGTTCGGAAAATCGCCAAGAGCTTGTTTGATCGGCTTGAATCCTTTTAGGATATTTAGGCTGTGCTCTGCCACTGCGTGGGATTCTCGGCATGTCTGAAGGGTGCCGTGAAAAATGTCCCAATTTTCCCAAGGAATTCTCGTAGTCTTGGCTTCGACATCGGGACTTAATTGTGCCCCAATGGAGGCCGTCTTTGCGGGGTCCGTTGGATGGACCTGAATTTTGACTATTTCGTCTGCTGGTTTAAAAGAGGTGGACTTGGACCTCTTATCGAGTATCACATCGTCCCTATCCACCGTGGAGCGCTGCGTAGTTAGTTCCTCTGCCGCTAGGGCTTCGGACAATGCCTCTAGGGCCAGTGCGGCTGTCTTATTTTCAGCGCGGAGTGTTGTATCTGGATCACGGGCGAGAGTGATTATCCCATTGGGTCCGGGCATTTTGAGCTTCATGTACCCGTAGTGGGGTATAGCTTGGAAGATTGTGAATGCCTCTCGCCCTAACAAAGCGTGATATCCGCTGCCGAATGGGGCCACTTGGAACGTGACCTCCTCGGACCTGTAATTGTCCGTGAGCCAACACTACATCTAGTGTGATTTTTCCCATGCAGCGTATTTCTCGACTAGGGATTATCCTCCAAGGTTGTGCTGCTTCGCCAATGCGGCTCCAACCAATTTCCATTTTTTGAAGGTTTTCCTCATAGATGAGGTTTAATCCGCTGCCGCCATCCATGAGTACCTTAGTAAGACGAAAACCGCCCACTATCGGATGAGGACCAATGCGGCTGGTGCTCTAGCTGTTCGAATTTAGGTTCGTCACCGGCGTTGAAGGTGATAGCCGTGTCGCTCCATGGATTTGTTGTTGCTACTTGGTAGACTTCGCGGCTGCGGATTGTTCGCTTCGCATGTTATTTGATGCGAAGTCTCAAGACTATTAATACCGTCTTCGGTACTGCTGGGTTGGTTGCCCGGGGCTAAAAGCCTCGCCACTTTTGGCCACCGCCGTAGTATCCAACACGCCAAGGCTGTGTGTTGGAGTGGCGCCCGCCGTCGTTTGATTTTGCAGGTCCGTTGAGCCATCCCTCCAAGACGGTTCCGCACTTTAGGGGTTTTTGCTTTTTGTTTTTAACCCGGTGCTTGAGTATGAAGCACCCTTCTATTTCGGACTGGGTTTGTATTCAGGACGGATTGTCCCAAAACCTAGTTTCGGTTTTCTGTGCACTCTCCATCGCAAAGATTTTTGTACGATGGTCGCTAGGTCGGCGAGGCGTGAAACTTCGCGACAACTGATGGCGTTTATGATTCCCTTATCAGTGCAATTGTTGCAGAAGATTGAAATCGCGCTTTCTTCACGGCAGTCCTTTATCTTGTTCATAACCAGGAGGAATCTGGCCCAGTAATGATGTACTGTTTCATCGGGCTCTTGCCGTATTTGAGATAGATCGCTTATGTTTGGGTGGGCGGGTGGAATTAAGTTCGGAACCCTGCCCGGTCTGAGGCTCAAAGGCCAAGAAGCTTCCGGATTCAGAAGCTTGGTTTGCTGAGTGATTTCCAACAAATCTGGTCCGATGCCTGACTTTAGGTTCAGTATTTGATTAGCGTCCGCCCTCCGCGGGAATCCGCATGGAGGGATCCGAATCCGGACATAGTTGGATTTTAACATAGAAGAAGAGTCGCCAGATTGTTCCTCTACCACGACAACGCAGGGTAACTGAGGGAGAGTTAATTTCTCTCGGATCGGTTTTAAGCCCAATCGATCGTAGTCGGTAGCGACTCCTGTATGGCGATGCGATCCAAGAGCTCGCTTACGGAGGAGAGCTCAATCGATCTAGCTGCTCGGCGAATTACGAGCTGACGTGAAGATCGCTTTTAATGACTTGAGAGGTCATTGTCGGGCGGTGGCGAACAGCGGTCATGAAAACCGCCTAGTCGAATAGTTCGGCGGCGCCAAAGCTCCCTTTGACGACGGCGCCATCTTTAAAGACGGGAAAGGCAACCTTCCCGATGGTGACGGCACGGAGGAACTCTCAATGAAAGCACCAATGTTGGTGTCAAACCGCGGATCTCGGTAGGGGTCCCGAATCGTGCGCCTAGGCGGATGGTAACAGAGACAAGGGACACGATGTTTTACCCAGGTTCGGGCCCTTTTGATGGAGGTAAAACCCTACGTCCTGCTTGATTAATATTGATGATGTGTGTTACAAGAGTGGATCTACCACGAGATCAAAGAGGCTAAACCCTAGAAGCTAGCCTATGGTATGATTGTTGTTCGTCCTATGGACTCTGACCGTCCGGTTTATATAGGCACCGGAGAGGGCTAGGGTTACACAAAGTCGGTTACAAAGGTAGGAGATCTACATATCCGTGATCGCCAAGCTTGCCTTCCACGCCAAGGAAAGTCCCATCCGACACGGACGAAGTCTTCAATCTTCTATCTTCATAGTCTTGGAGTCCGGCCGATGATGATAGTTCGGCTATCAGGACACCCCCTAGTCCGGAACTCCCTCAGTCCATATGAAGAGTTTGATCTGGGGTTCCTATTCTTCACAGGTGGTGTCATGAGGACATTCACCTGAAGACTTTCAAGGCACCTTTTGGGAACCCAGATTTTCTTCATAGGGGAACCGTTCCTGCAGTTAGTGCCAACATATCTAGCTAATACTTCACCATTCTGATTTTTAAACAGTTTATAGTTGGAGTCAAATGACTCATCAGAAGAATGAGGAGATTCACATCTAAAGCTAGATAAGTTAGATGGATCAACTGGTGGTCCCTTTGCAGCAACCCATGAGGTTTTGGGTACTGCTCAGGCTTCCTATATGTACCATCAGCATTGATTTTCCTCTGAAAGGCAATACCCTCTTTCCTAGGGTTCCTGTTGAAGATCTGCTTTTTAAGCACGTCACAAAGAGTCTGATGCCCATTGAGGCTTTTGTACATGCCTGTCATGTACAATTCCTTCAGCCCTGCATCGTCAGTGATACTAGTAATGTCCTCAGATGAGGAATCAGTGATAGCAGAGGCAGGTGAAGAATTTGTAACAATAGAAGCATTTGAACATTCAGTGAAGAATTAGCGATTCACGCTCAATGCACTTTAAGCATGGAGGAACAAATTCTTCACGAGAAGCGCTGATTTGTTGAGCAAGTAATGAATCGCGCTCCTTCTGAAGATCTTCATAACTCACTCTTAGCTTCTCAAGATCTTGCTTCTTTTGAAGAAATTCATCAGAAAGCTTCTCATGATCAGATAAGAGAGAGTTATGATGACCTTGAAGGCTGTCAAACCTAGACTAAAGTCTCTGAAGATTTTCAGTCAAGGCTTTAGTGCGATCCATTTCATCACCCAACATATCATCACTTTTGTCTAGCATGTTTTGAACCTTTTCAAAAGCCCTTTGTTGTTTCACAGCAATCTTAGCAAGTTTAGAGTAGCTGGGCTTGAGGTTTTCATCAGATTCATTCTCACTAGATTCAGAGGAGGTATATTTGAGTACCTTGGCACCCTTTGCCATGAAGCAATAGGTGGGAGCGTAGTTATCATTGTCTTCATCAGCCTTGTTGGTGAGGTAATTTTCTTCAAAGTTGAAGATAGACTTGTTGACGAATGCAGTAGCGAGAGCCAGGCTCGCCACACCAGACGCGGACTCCTCAGATGCCTCCTCTTCCTCATGTTCCTTAGATTCAGCCTCAGAGTCCATTTCCTTGCCAATGAATGCCCGAGCCTTCTTGGAGCTGCTCTTCTTGTGAGATGAAGACTTCGAGGATTTTGATGATGAAGATTTTGACGATTTCTTCTTCTTCTTAGCGTCATCAGAACTGTAATCCTTGTATTTCTTCTTCTTTAATTCCTTTTCCCACTGAGGACAATCTTGAATATAGTGACCAGGTTTCTTGCATTTGTGGCATAGCCTCCTCTTGTAGTCACTGGATGAGAAATCACTGCTCCTTGAGGATTTTCCAAAGCGGCCACGTCTTGAGAATTTATGGAACTTCTTCACGAGCAGTGCTAGCTCCTGCTCAATTCTTGAGATCACCAAGATCGCTACGTAATCTTCACATTCAGATTCGAGACCTTTGCCTTGGCCTTCGGGCATGTGATTTGCCATAGCTCGAACCATAGAGATCTCTTTTTGAGCAAGCTGGAACTCATGAGTATTTAGCCTCTCGAGGATATCACGGGATCAAGTGACTTGTAATCAGCACGTTCTTGTATCATCAATGCCAGAGTATCAAATGAGGAATCAAGTGATCTCAACAATTTCTTCACCACCTCATCGTCGGTGATGTCAGTGGCACCAAGGGCTTGAAGCTCATTTGAGATGTTAGTGAGGCGATCGAAGGTTTGTTGAACATTTTCATTATCGAGTCTTTTGAAGCGGTTGAAGAGATTGCGAAGAACATCAACTCGAGAGTCATGCTGAGTTGAGACTCCTTCATTCACTTTGGACAGCCTATCCCAGATAAGCTTAGCAGTTTCCAAAGCACTCACTCTTCCATACTGTCCTTTGCTCAGATGGCCACATATGATATTCTTCGCTTGAGAATCGAGTTGCTTGAATCTCTTCACATCGGTAGCGTTCAGTGAGGGTGAGACAGAGGGAACACCATTTTCCACAACATACCAGAGATCATTATCAATTGCCTCAAGATGCATTCGCATCTTATTCTTCCAGTAGGGGTAGTCTGTCCCATCGAAGGTAGGACAGCCAGCAGAGACCTTGATCATACCTGCGGTCGACATAACTAAAACTCCAGGTGGTTAAACCAAAATCACACAGAACAAGGGAGTACCTTGCTCTGATACCAATTGAAAGTGCGTTATATCAACTAGACGGGGGTGAATAGGCGATTTTTATGAATTTTTCACTAAGGAATTTGCCGGTGAGGAAATTCCTTAGCGAAGAACTACTTGCAACGGAATAAGTACTCAGAAGTAAGCATAACAGAATACAGGCATGGTCATCATGATGAAATGAAGACAAGCACAGAGTACAGAAAGCATAATCACAGGATAACACAAGATGAAGACAAACAAACTGAAGAAATTGAACTGAGGAAATTGAAAAAGTCTTCAATCAAAGTCTTCAAACACAGATATGATGAAGCACTTAACACAGTAATGAGGAAATGAAAGAGTTGAGGAAATGGAACCAGTAAGCTTGGTGAAGACAATGATTTGGTAGACCAGTTCCAACTGTTGTCTCAGTTGTACGTCTGGTTGGAGCGGCTGAGTATTTAAACTCGAGGACACACAATCCGGACACCCATCCCGAGCACGCAGCTCAGACACCAAGTCCTCATCAGATTCTCCTTGAACTGAGGTCACACAGACCTCGTCCAATCACTCGAGGTAAGTCTTCAGGCGACTTCCAAACCTTCACAAACTCGGTCACTCGGCGATCCACAATTCCTCTTGGATGCTCTAGACCATGACGCCTAACCGTCTGGAAGAAGCACAGTCTTCAAAGGTAACAAGCGTCGGATTCACGCAGGATCAATTTTCTTCAGTTATGCTCAATCACTTTGGGTTTGTAGGTGTTTGGGTTTGGGTTTTCCTCACTTGATGATTTTCACTCAAAGTCCTCGGAGGATGGGATGCTCTCAAATGACAAGTGTCAATTTCTCTCGGAGCAACCAACCATTTAGTGGTTGTAGGGGGCGGCTATTTATAGCCTAGGGAGCAGCCCGACATGATAAGACATAAATGCCCTTCAATGATATGACCGTTAGGTGGATAAGATATTTTGGGACAACTGGCGCGTAGCACAACAACGGTCGGAAATTTGAGTATCAAATTCCTCAGGGTTATCATGTTCCTCACTGTGTAGGCAATTCGCACTAGCAAATTCCTAACTCCTCAGTCAGAACAAATTCCTCAAATGACCGTAAGAACTTCGCCTTTGTCATCAAGAAATTGACTGAATCAGTATGAGATTTCCAATGGCTTCACTCAAGGAATTGGTAGGTGTAGGATTTTGAGTTGAGCATCACATGGAAATTTTTCCTTAGTATTTCCTCGACCCCCTTTAACAGTACGGTGTTTCCTATGACTCAAGAAAGAGAAATCGAAACTACGAAAATAAAAGTCTTCACGCTTCATGTTCCTCAAATGAATACCAAGTCTTCAAGGTCACACCAATTTCTTCACTTTCAAAGTCTTCAGGAAGTCTTCAGAATACAAAAGTCTTCAGTCGAAGAACTTCATTTTTAGGGGTCGACTTTCTCTGTAAATACCAAACTCCTCATAGACTTATAGACCTGTGTACACTCATAAACTCATTAGTCCCTTAACCTATAAGTCTTCAATACACCAAAATCACTAAGGGGCACTAGATGCACTTACACGGATAGCCTGTTTTCTCTCTAATGCCGCTTGAGTTTAGTTCGCTAAACTAGCTTAATGAGCAGTACTCCTCCTTCGGGATAGGAGGTTGCAGCCGTAGGCTGACCCGCTTGAAGTCTTGAGATCGGATGTGTCATATTAATGCACGATAGAAGCACAAAAGTAAGACCAATTTTCGGATTGGCACAAAATGACTTGATTTAGTTCGGGCGTAAAGTTTTTACTGAAGTTTTTTGGTTTTCCAAGCCTATGGCACTTTTAAACCATTTGTGTGTTTCCAGCATAAGTCTCGCAGTGCAACGTGGACACCTTTAGAGATTCGGCAGAAACATTCTCGGATATTGCTATATATGCATCAGTTTCAAATTGTGTCTTCGGTCAATAGTTGGGTTGCCCGGCTCTTGTGCTTGCCTCCTATGTCCCACTTTGTTCGGCTAGGTGTGCAAAGGGAGAACCACTGCGATTGTGCTTCCAGCTCGAATGGTTAGGCACCTTAGTGGAGAAAGCCGGAAACTGACTGACACAATGGGTGTAAACTGGTCAGCGATCCGATGACGGTGTCAAACTATAGATCGATACCGATTACCCCATGATAAATGGTGGGACTTTCATAACATTGGCCAAAGTGTTAATGGCTAGACTTCGGTCGGTGCCGAACACTAACCGGGGGCTCATAGCTAGCTTCCCCAGTGTGACGCCCGGATAATTAAGCTACAGTAAACCTCTGTTAATGATGCCACGTCACCACGGTTACTGTTGCTAATCTCGCGTTAATTCGAAACCGATTCAAATTCAAAATCAAGCAAACAATAAAAGATTTCAAATATTAAAACTAAAATGTTCGGAGTGAGCCAAATAATGCATAAGGTAATTGTAGTGGAGAAACCACACTTTTATAAAATGTTTAAATGCTCAAATGGGAATGAAACAACAACATAACCAATTAATTAAATGCCTTTTATAAAGTTATAATAATATAACTAGTTTAGTAGTGTGCCAAAATAATTGTGGCAGTGGAATAATTAATAATACTAATTTAGGTGCTCATTTGGTATTTTATAAAACTAACCTAAAAGAAACTTCAAATAAAAAGAAAAAGAAATAAAATAGATCTGAGAGAAAAGTTCTAAACAAAAACAAAACAAAACAAAAAGAACAGGAAGAAAGACCCCACCCCCCTGTTGGGCCTCGGCCTAGCTGGCCACCCAACCGTCCGCCCACCTAACCCCCACCGACAGAACCCTAGCCCATCGCACCCACTCCCCCACTCGCTCCCCGCCCTCCTCCCTCTCCCCGATCCCGATCTGGATCGATGAAACCTCCCGACCCGTCCCCTCGGACCCGACATCGCCCGGCCCCGCCGTCGTCGCCACGTCACCCCGGGGCCGACCCCATCGCCGTCGCACGAAGCCGCCTCGCCGGCCCCCGCCCTCGTCCTAGCGCCTCTGTCCCCTCTCCCCCGACAGCGCCATTCGACGCTCCGCCGCCGTCGCCTCCTCCACGACCGCTCTCGCACCAACCGCCGTCGCCCGGAACAGTCGTCCTCGCCCCACCTCGCCAGCACAGAAGGCCACCCCACGCCACGGCCTTCTCCTCGCGGCTACCTGCCCTGCTCCGGACCTCCCTCGCCGGACTGCTTCCTCTCCGGCGCCGTCGTCCCCGACCCCCTCCACGAGCCCCGCTGCCCCGTGCCCTACATCACCGGTGAGGCCACGGCCTTCCTCTCCCCTTCTCCCCATCTGTCGCCGGCGACCGCATCTCGCCCCTGCACTCGCGCCCTTGCCTTCCTCTACTGTGCGGCGCGCCGCGCTTTTGACGCGCCTCTGCGGCGAGCGCGCCCGGACGAACCGTCTGCACCGCATACCCGTGGTTGCGCCCATGTTAAGCTGCTGCCACTGCCGGCGCCGCTTGCCACAGCCACGCACCACCGTGGCCTCGCCCGCTGACCACGCTTGGTGCCATCCCGCTCGGCCGACCGGTGACCCCGCCTCGTCGGTGCCCTGCACGCGCCCGACGGGCGCCACCCAGGCACCCCACACGGCACCCGTCGGCTCCGCTGGTTCTGCCCGTCGGTGCCAGCCCCACACCAAATGACTTGTGCCGCTAAGGGCCCCTAGGCCAATGACACCGGGCCCAACCCCCCGTAACGTTTTCATAAAAAAGAATTAAAACATATATATATATTAATTAACTAAATTAATTAATTGTATTTAATTAACCTAATAACTAACTAACCTAATTAACTACCGTTAATTAATTAGACAGCCTATGACATGCAGGACCCACCCGTCAGCTTGACTGGTCAAAGGTCAAAGCTGACCGCTGATGTCATGATGACATCATAAATGCATTTATAATTAAATTAGTTCTGTTAATTCTAGTAAATGACTAAATCCTTTTTAAATTAATATAAAATAAACCGTAGCTCGGATGAAAATACTTTGTACATGAAAGTTGCTCAGAACGACGAGACGAATCTGGAAACGCAGCCCATACGTCCGCCACACATCCCTAACCTATCTAACTCGCAACTTTCCCCCTTCGGTTCATCTGTCCGAAAACGCGAAACACCGGGAATACTTTCTCGGATGTTTCCCCCTTCACCGGTATCACCTCATACCGCGTTAGGGCACCCCTAGCACCGTTACTTGTCATGTCATGCATCGATATGCATCTGTTTGCATGGTATTCATTGTTTCTTCCCCCTCTTCTCTCTGGTAGACTACGAGACCGACGCTGCTGCTGCCCAGTTCGACTACGGAGTTGACGACCCCTCTCTCTTGCCGAGCAACCAGCAAGCCCCCCCTTGATCACCAGATATCGCCTATTCTACTCTATACGCTTGCATTAGAGTAGTGTAGCATGTTATCGCTTCCGTTATACCTATCCCGATGCATAGCCTGTCCTTGCTACTATCAAGTTGTTACCTTTACCTCGCAATCCTACCGCTTAGTATAGGATGCTAGTATTCCATCTGTGGCCCTACATTCTTGTCCGTCTGCTGTGCTATACTATCGGGCCGTGATCACTCGGGAGGTGATCACGGGTATATACTTATACTTATACATGATACATGTGGTGACTAAAGTCGTCGGCTTGTGGAGCACCCATGAGTGATTCATGGATTGGGGGCTTAAGGACCTTTGTCCCGACGCCCTCTGGATGGATCTTTGTGGCGGAGCGACAGGCAGGTTGAGACCGCCTAGGAGAGAGGTGGGCCTGGCCTGCTCGCATTCGCGGATACTTAACACGCTTAACGAGATCTTGGTATTTGATCTGAGTCCGCTCACGGGCCTATACGCACTAACCAACTCGTGGGAAAGATATGGGCACTTTCGGCGTCGTGGTATCACCGGCACTTCGTGACGTCGGCGATCGAGTGGCGTCGCCGGATTGGACTGGAATGCCTCAGAGGCTAGGTCTGCTTCGGCACGTGCGCAACGTGCAGTGTGCTAAGGGGCGATGGGCCTGCACTCTGCGGCGCTTAGGTTTAGACCGGCGGTTGACCTCTCTGTTGAGCCTAGGTGGGCTGCGGCGTGTTGATCTTCCGCGGCGGGCATGACCCGTAAAAGTGTGTCCGCCAAATGGGATCAAGCGTGTTGGGTTATGTGGTGCACCCCTGCAGGGAAGTTAATCTATTCGAATAGCCGTGATCTTCGATAACAGGACGACTTGGAGTTGTACCTTGACCTTATGACAACTAGAACCAGATACTTAATAAAACACACCCTTCCAAGTGCGAGATACAACCCGGTGGTCGCTCTCTCTCAGGGTTACGAGGAGGGATCGCGGGTAGGATTATTGCTATGTGATGTTACTTGAGGACTTCAACCTACCCTCGTCTACATGTTGCAAGACGAAGGTGACCAAGCGTAGTCTTCGATAAGACTAGCTATCCCCTCTTATTCGGCTTTCTACAGCTTCAGTCCATTGATATGGCCCTTTACACATATATCCATGCATATGTAGTGTAGCTCCTTGCTTGCAGTACTTTGGATGAGTACTCACGGTTGCATTGTTTCCCCTTTTCCCCTATCTCTACTCGATTGCTGCAACTGACGATGGAGCCCAGGAGCGACGCCACCGTCGAGGACGACTAATACCCCTGAGGTGCCTACTATTACGTGCAGCCCACCGACGATTTACCACCGTGAGTAGTTAGGAGGATCCTGCAGGAGGCCTGCGCCTCTTCGATCTGTATCCCGTTTGTGCTAGCCTTCTTAAGGCAAACTTGTTTAACTTATGTCCGTACTCAGATATTGTTGCTTCCGCTGACTTCGCCTATGATCGAGCACTTGTATTCGAGCCCTCGAGGCCCCGGCTTGTATTATGATGCTTGTATGACTCATTTTATTTGTAGAGTTGTGTTGTGATATCTTCCCGTGAGTCCCTGATCTTGATCGTACACGTCTGCGTGTATGATTAGTGTACGATTGAATTGGGGGCGTCACAAGTTGGTATCAGAGTCGACTGCCTGTAGGAATCCCCCTTCCAACTCCTTGGTCGAAGTCGAGTCTAGACATTGCAAAAACTTTTACTAACATGGCTGTGTGCCTTACGGGCCCACGTCGCCATTGAGTGGTATTAGGATCTTTTACTCCTCGATATTTACTCTGGGACTCTGAGCTCTCTTCTATTCGAGTTAAACGATTTTGCTAAAAACAAAACTAACTTTAGGTTCTCGCAAGTACTTTCTCCCGGAGAGCCCCTCACTTCAGATGATCGCCTGCTGCAGTAGAAGAATCCAAAGTTACTCTACGATGTTTTCTCGAGTCTTTGTGCCATCGCATATGCGATTTTCCTTCCACTGTCAACCCCTATGAAAACTACTTACACTTGCCATTCATACGATCATCCCCCATTGATCTTGTTATTACAAGATACCCCGAAGTTTTCTCTATTGTTCCGAGAATACTTTGTGCCTATTACCTAGCAGTTCTTTGCCACATGAATACCCCTTCAAATAAATCCTCGCACTTGTCGAGTATCCGCTCATCCCCAGTTGTTCATGTGTTTCACAAAAATACATTCAAATACTACCTGATCTTCCGAAAATCCTGAGCAGCCTATTGCTCTTGAAATTCTTGCTTGCTTGCATTATGGTTGATCCCATAAGTCTCGTAGTCTTATTGACATTCCTTGTCATTATCATTTTCAGTCTGTTGACTCAATATGATTGCGAATACACGCAATCATCATTGATCCTTATGTATTACCTTTCCGGCTGAACCGCCATTCTTTTAACCGGAATTGGTTCCCGACCAATCCAATTATCGTTGATTGTACCCTAAGGCTATTCCACTTATCCATCCCTAATCAGAGCATTGCTTCTGGTCCCTTGATTTGAAAATCATAATTCCTGTGCATTTGAGCTCTGGATTAGTCAGTTGTTTCTATAATCCAATGCCCTTGCATTGTTACTTCCTCTGATTGTGTGCCGATGCTCACATCAGCTCTGTTATGGACCGACAGATCTTTTAATGGATTTTATCCGACATTGTCCTTCATATTCAATAACCTTGTGAGCCTTCCCTCGGATACATAATGCCTTTAGTAAATTGTATCATCTACTTTCTCAACCTTGCTCTACTTTCGGGCTTGTGTTATTTACTCTTGAAACTTGTGGTATATGTTTCTAAGAAGCCCCTATGGGTTGAACATATGCCTTCTCTAAACCGTGTGAACCCGAAAGTTTTCACGATTCATACTCTTCTGGTGCTTCGCTAGATAAAATTTCAGCACTGCAACTTCATCGAACGCGAGAAGTGAATGAAAGGGTTATGCATTGGAGAAGTGGGAGTCGACCTTGAACTTTGTGTTCATGCCCATGGACACAATGTAGATCCTATCATGGAAGCTTCTTGTAACTATTTCCTGGATATAATATCCTTTGGTATCGGTGAATTGATCCTTTGCAATCATGGTTCCGACCATGTTCTCCTTTAAATACCATTTCCTGTGCAAGTTTAAGCACTTGTCTTCTGTGGATCAATACCCCGGTACAACCTCTACTTTGATCTGTCGTCGAGTAATACCCCCTGGTATCTCGAGGTTATCTTGGAACTGCATAACTTCCTATGAGTTCTTCATCAAGTACTACCTTCACACTGATTACAATTTTTCATGGACTCTGAGTTGTTAATCACTCAAAGACACCGATAACTGAACCGAGTCCGCACTACGGTTCAACAACTCTTCAGTAAGCTTCTATAAGTACGAGTTTGTACCCGATCACGCCATTCCTAGCCTGTTTGACCTATATCATTGTCGTGATGATTCTAACTATGCTACCTGGTCCTTATTCTCGGAGCTCCAATTTGCGACGATAGCTAATCTTACGTCTATTTTCCTCGTCATACCCTTTCACCTTAAACAACAAGCTTGAGTTCGAGTTTGTGTCGTAACTGTGATTCCAATAACCTCTTGCTGCATCATTCTTTTGACTTGATGTCGTCGCTGATTGATTACATCTTCATGAAATCTCTCGACAAATGTGTCGTGATCATCATCAACCTTATGAGCTCTTCCAGGATATCAACCGGATTCATGAAGAGAAATACCATCCTTGCCCTCGATGAGTTGTGTTATCATGGGCCACTTATTGCCTTCCCTCCAACACAAACTTGTTCGTGTTTTGTGTAAACCTTGAGATCCCTGCTACCCAGCAGTTGATCTTCCTTACCTCGGAAGTATTACCATCTCTTTTTGTCAAGAATGTGGTGAGAATTTCACCACCTCTTAAGAATTCTTGATATCATAATACTTCTTGCCATCTTCGTTCATTCCTTGGTCCCCGTATTGTTTTCAACCGGAATACCGACAATTGAGCTATGACGTGTGAATTCAAAACTTCTAGCAACCCTATTGCTTTGAAGTGAATGGGCGATAGTTCATTCTAAGTCTTTCGATAATTGAATCACCATTCTAACATTGATCGTGCAACCCAACCCATATTTCGGGTGCACCGTTCAACCAATGTTTAATTATGTATGTTTTCCTCGAGCATATCCCATTATATCATTTGATCTAACAAATGTCATCTTCTTGTTCACATTATCGTGGAAATCCATCCGTTTGGAATTCTCGATGAATTGTCGCTGAGCCCATCAGCCACCTTCTCATCCCCTCCTTGGTTTAATGATGAACTATTGCTTCAGAAACCCGCTCCCATAGTTCATTTCTCGAGAATCTTGCAATGTCATTTCATCGATTTGTGTTGCACCTTTTCCTCTCGGACCCCCTGAGTCTGAGGTATCATGACACCAATTGGATATGGATCTCAGTCAGATATGATGGTTGGGACAACTTTCCAAGAGTTATGATGTTGATCCTTTGATGACCCGGTAACATGATGTCATGCCTAGCACCCCTACCGGAGGACCTATCATTATAGATTCCTTTTCAGCAAGGTTATCCATTCATCCATAAGGAAATTGTAAGACTTATTCTACAAGTTATTCTGATGGATCCTTCGTGTTTCCAAAGTCGATCTTCACCAAGACCATGTCAATGCTATCTCAAGCACGTCAATGGTACTCCGTTTTCAACAGAACATTTGAAGCACGATGCTAAATTTTATTTATCACTTATCCTAACACCGTTGTATGGGTAATATCATGAGATTCCTTCCCCTTACCTAAATGGTTTTCTACTTTATATCCTGTCATGGATATCTTGCTCGCTTGTCCTTGGGAAGGATATACCCTTGAAATATGTGTTTAAACATATTTTCCTTTCCATTGTTCTGCTTTAATCGATGATCATATTTTCCTTCCATTGGTTTGTTTAAACCTTTTCTATGATCTATATGATATAAGCAGTAATAATCCACCGCTTGTGCAAACACCTCGATGTACAACTCACAAGGTAAGACCTTGTTACTATTGTTGATGACATTCGGTAACCACCGATGGACGGAACCTTGCCTATTGGTCCGCCTCGCTTCAACGAAAGCGTAAAATGGTTCTCTTCGTCCCTCGCCCTTGGTACCTATGTTGTTGCCGACATGACCCACAGAATCTCCTCTGACATGCCTTGCTTACATGATTGTGCAAGACGTCATCGCCTTTCCTACTTTTAACCCACATGGTGGGCCCATAACCCACAGTTCCACAGGATCGAAATCTGACTCCCCTGTACCCCCCTGATGTCAAAGTTATTCCTCGCGCTTGACTTATGTAATTCACGGGCCACCTGCCAAGTGATCTACTCTGGTATCAGACGCAATGCTTATTCTCGTTGTTCTAAACCCCCTTCACCTTCTGATAAGGCCATCAAACGATTGCCTGCCCATTGGAAACTTCTCATGGTACCTTCTTACTTTGCTCTCGAAATTTTCTTAAGTTTCAGTTCGAGAGTTACTTTCTGCCTCCTTCCCCTGATGTTAGCTACCAGGTAGTCAACCTTGCAGAGGTCTGTTCTTCCGAAATAACCACCCTTTATTCTTTCGTAAGTACGATGGAGATCCTGAAGGAAGGATGACGACTTCATCAGGATAACCTGAAGCAGACAAATGAAGACGTCAATGTAATGGATCGACCTCTTCGAGAAGAGAAAGCCAAAATGAGAAGACTCGCTAGATTCGTTACCAAACCTTCCCCCCTTTTCACTACCTCTTAAATCTCGGGACGAGATTTCTTGTAGTGGAGGAGAATTGTGACGCCCGGATAATTAAGCTACAGTAAACCTCTGTTAATGATGCCACGTCACCACGGTTACTGTTGCTAATCTCGCGTTAATTCGAAACCGATCAAATTCGAAATCAAGCAAACAATAAAAGATTTCAAATATTAAAACTAAAATGTTCGGAGTGAGCCAAATAATGCATAAGGTAATTGTAGTGGAGAACCACACTTTTATAAAATGTTTAAATGCTCAAATGGGAATGAAACAACAACATAACCAATTAATTAAATGCCTTTTATAAAGTTATAATAATATAACTAGTTTAGTAGTGTGCCAAAATAATTGTGGCAGTGGAATAATTAATAATACTAATTTAGGTGCTCATTTGGTATTTTATAAAACTAACCTAAAAGAAACTTCAAGTAAAAACAGAAAAGAAATAAAATAGATAAAGAGAAAAGGTCTAAACAAAAACAAAACAAAACAAAAAGAAAAGGAAGAAAGACCCCCTCATGGCCTGGGCCTCAAATTTCACTGGCCACCCAACCGGTCCGGCCCACCTAACCCCTCCATAACCCCCCACCGACAGGAACCCTAGCCCATCGCACCCACTCCCCCACTCGCTCCCCACGCCTCCTCCCCTCTCCCCCGATCCCGATCTGGATCGGGGATGAAACCTCCCGACCCCGTCCCCCTCGGACCACGACATCGCCCGCCCCGCCGTTGCCGCCATCGCCACCCCGGGCCGACCCCATCGTCGTCGCCGACGGCCGCCTCGCCCGCCCCCGCCCTCGTCCTAGCGCCTCTGTCCCTCTCCCCGATCACGCCATTCGACGCTCCGCCATTGCCTCCTCCACGACCGCTCTCGCACCAGCCGCCGTCGCCCGGAACAGTCGTCCTCGCCCCACCTCGCCCGGTATGAGAAGGCCACCCCACGCCACGGCCTTCTCCTCGCGGCTACCGCCTCGCTCGAACCTCCCTCGCGGATTGCTTCCTCTCCGCGCCGTCGTCCCGACCCTCCACGAGCCCCGCTGCCCCGTGCCCTACATCACCGGTGAGGCCACGGCCTTCCTCTCCCCTTCTCCCCATCTATCGTCGACGACCCGCATCTCGTCCTGCACTCGTCGCGCCCTTGCCTTCCTTCTGCTGTGCGGCGCGCGCCTTGGACGCGCCTCTGCGCGTGAGGCCGCGCCCCGAACGAACCGTCCGCACCGCATACCCGTGGTCGCGCCCATGTTAAGCTGGTGCCATCGCCAGCGCCACCCGTCCGTCTGCCCGCGTCGCTTGCCACACCCGCACCACCGTGGCCTCGCCCGTGACCACGCTTGGTGCCATCCCTTCGGCCGACCGGTGACCCGCCTCGTCGGTGCCACCAGACGCGCCTCGACGGCGCCACCACTGGCACTTACACGGCGCCTGTCGCTCCGCTGGTTCGCCCGTCGGTGCCAGCGCCCACACCCAGCGACTGCGTTCGCTAAGGGCCCCTAGGGCCACGACAATGGGCCCAACCCCCCCGAGCGTTTTCATAAAAAAAAAGAATTAAAACATATATATATATTAATTAACTAAATTAATTAATTGTATTTAATTAACCTAATAACTAACTAACCTAATTAACTACCGTTAATTAATTAGACAGCCTATGACATGCAGGACCCACCCGTCAGCTTGACTGGTCAAAGGTCAAAGCTGACCGCTGATGTCATGATGACATCATAAATGCATTTATAATTAAATTAGTTCTGTTAATTCTAGTAAATGATTAAGTCCTTTTTAAATTAATATAAAATAAACCATAGCTCGGATGAAAATACTTTGTACATGGAAGTTGCTCAGAACGACGAGACGAATCCGGAAACGCAGCCCATTCGTCCGCCACACATCCCTAACCTATCGAACTCGCAACTTTCCCCTTCGTTCATCTCAGTCAAAACGCTAAACACCGGAATACTTTCCGGATGTTTCCTTCACCGTATCACCTCATACCGCGTTAGGGCACC
Source organism: Aegilops longissima (assembly GCA_021605205.1). NCBI lineage: Eukaryota > Viridiplantae > Streptophyta > Magnoliopsida > Poales > Poaceae > Aegilops > Aegilops longissima. Next base: position 55,125,003 of record CM038677.1, on the reverse strand, counting down.
CCTAGCACCGTTATTTGTCATGTCATGCATCGATATGCATCTGTTTGCATGGTATTCATTGTTTCTTCCCCTCTTCTCTCGGTAGACTACGAGACCGACGCTGCTGCCCAGTTCAACTACGGAGTTGACGACCCTCTCTCTTGCCGAGCAACCAGGCAAGCCCCCCCCTTGATCACCAGATATCACCTATTCTACTCTATATCGCTTGCATTAGAGTAGTGTAGCATGTTACCGCTTTCCGTTATACCTATCCCGATGCATAGCCTGTCCTTGCTACTATCACAGTTACCTTTACCGCAATCCTACCGCTTAGTATAGGATGCTAGTATTCCATCTGTGGCCCTACATTCTCGTCAAATCATTTGTGCTATACTATCGGGCCGTGATCACTCGGGAGGTGATCACGGTATATACTTATACTTATACATGATACATGTGGTGACTAAAGTCGGGTCGGCTTGTGGAGCACCCGCGAGTGATTCACGGATTGGGGGGCTGAAAGGACCTTTGTCCCGACGGCCCTCTGGATGGATCTTTGTGGCGGAGAGGCAGGCAGGTTGAGACCGCCTAGGAGAGGTGGGCCTGGCCCTGTTCGGCGCTTATGCGGATACTTAACACGCTTAACGAGATCTTGGTATTTGATCTGAGTCCGCTACGGGCCTATACGCACTAACCAACTACATGGGAAAGATATGGGCACTCGGCGTCGTGGTATCACCGGCACTTCGTGACGCCGGCCGACCGAGTGGCGCGCGCGGATTGGACCGGAACGCCTCAGGCTAGGTCTGCTTCGGCGTCACATACGTCTTGCAGTGTGCTAGGGCGATGGGCCCGCACTGCGGCGCTTAGGTTTAGACCGGCGTCTTGACCTCTCTATTGAGCCTAGGTGGGGTTGCGACGTGTTGATCTTCCGCGGCCGGGCATGACCCGAAAAAGTGTGTCCGCCAAATGGGATCAAGCGTGTTGGGTTATGTGGTGCACCCTGCAGGAAGTTAATCTATTCAATAGTCGTGATCTTCGATAATGAGACGACTTGGAGTTGTACCTTGACCTTATGACAACTAGAACCGGATACTTAATAAAACACACCTTCCAAGTGCAAGATACAACCCGGTGGTCGCTCTCTCGTGGTAACGAGGAGGGATCGCGGGTAGGATTATTGCTATGTGATGTTACTTGGAGGACTTCAACCTACCCTCTTCTACCTGTTGCAAGACGAAGGTGACCGAAGCGTAGTCTTCGATAAGACTAGCTATCCCCTCATATTCGGCTTTCTGCAGCTCACCCCTTGATATGGCCCTTTACACATATATCCATGCATATGTAGTGTAGCTCCTTGCTTGCAGTACTTTGGATGAGTACTCACGGTTGCATTGTTTCCCCTTTTCCCCTATCTCTATTCGATTGCTGCAACTGCACGATGGAGCCCAGAGCGACGCCACCGTCGAGGATTCGACTACTACCCGGAGGTGCCTACTATTACGTGCAGCCCGCCGACGACGACTGTGAGTAGTTAGGAGGATCCTAGGCGGGAGGCCTGCGCCTCTTCGATCTGTATCCCGTTGTCCTAGCCTTCTTAAGGCAAACTTGTTTAACTTATGTCTCAGACTCGAGATATTGTTGCTTCCACGACTTCGTCTATGATCGAGCACTTGTATTCGAGCCCTCGAGGCCCCTGGCTTGTATTATGATGCTTGTATGACTCATTTTATTTGTAGAGTTGTGTTGTGATATCTTCCCGTGAGTCCCTGATCTTGATCGTACACGTTTGCGTGTATGATTAGTGTATGATTGAATCGGGGCGTCACACCCAGTTTAAAGCTCCTATGACTAAGTGAAAGTTATAAAGCTCGCATATCTGATTGCCTTGTTTCCGTTAACACAACCGCCTTCGGGCACCGAGACGTTGGCTAAGGGTTATTTTGTTATTGCGGAAATACCCTGCGTAATGTCTACAAGGGGGTGCAAGCCGACGATGGGCCACTTTCAACTGATAAACGGTCGCAACAGAGTCAAAATAAATATATCATTAGCGTTTGTATTCATTATACCAGTGTTGCCTTCCGTAATTATCGTTATAAAGCCATAAATATGCATCAAATTTTACTTAAGATTTTGGCCAAGCTGGGTTTCCTGGCTCCTGTGTTTAACCCTACGTTCCCGATTGTTCGGCTAGGGGGTAAAGGAAGCACCTCTGTGATTTTTACTATCGGGTCATCCGGATTAGTACCTCAGACTAGGTGAAGCCGAAAGCTAGCTATCTTAAGAATATAATTGGTCGGCAACAACGGAAGTGAAAAATTCGGTTCATTAAGACCATAGAGTTCGGGAACTTTCCCCAAACTAAATCCTCAATATTTTCCTCCCACATTGATCGGAGGTGAGGTTTCATGCTCATGATCAGCATGACAACCCAAAGAAAGGATCCGATAGCGGGACTATCTTCTTCGGACAATGTTTCTTATGTTAAAAAGTAATATAACATATCTCTGCGTGTACCTTTGTTTATAAAACCATATGGCCGGATTGCCTCATTTGTCGTAAATCTTTGCCCTTATAAAGGCTTTATAAAGTAGGACAAACACTCCCCGGCTACTGGCCGAGGAGGTTGAAGCCGATGGTCGGTCATCAAAGTTTTGTACAATGCGTATCTGAGCATTAATGATGTAGAGTACTTGGATACGTAGAATCATTACACATAATTTGTGATTTTACTCCGGATATCGATCCTTAATTCGGCCACCCGTGCCCACATTAAGGCTCGGGGGCTACTGGGCTTCGAGCTTATCATTTACTAATATTAAAGGGGCACATCGATCCCCTGATCCGGTGTTGCCACCCGACCAGTGTCTCGGGGGCTACTGCATTTCCTATTCAATACAGAAAATTCAAAGTGCCCAGTGTTCGGCTTGACCGTACTATGGGCAAACGCGTCTTCGGACAACAATAGGTACCATCTGGAACTTATCCGGCATCAAACTAATATATTACGGTGACTTCTCAAAACCCTCTCTCAAGGGCCCGTCCACCGATCACTATCTCCTCTAATGTGCATCTCGGGTTTTAGGCTCACACACACACCTTAAGTGCTACTGGCTATATATCTCGTCAGTAAATAAATTGCATCCATCGGAAATAAAATCCGCAAACAGTCAGCCAAAGCCCAAGGTGGTGCATCAGCTCGGATGCAGTCCGGCATAAAGCCCGGATACAAATGGTGGCTCCAAAGGTGGCATTTCCGGCATTAAGCTCGGCTAAACTCTTTTGACTTTTTCCAAAACCGAGGTAGTCTATGACACCTCGGATACAGTCCAGCGTTGGAGGTCGGATACAGTCCAGCGTTGGAGCTTGGATGCAGTCCGGTATTGGAGCTCGGCTGCAAAAAAGACATCTCGAATGCAGTTCGTTGTTGGAACTTGGATAGAGTCCGGCATTGGAGCTCGGACGTGAGAGGACACCGCCACATAGGAAACACTTCAAACCCGAGGTGTGGCGTAAAAATAACAAGGCATTGATAAAGGCCGAAAACTTAAAGAGGCTCCTCGGATACCTGACGTGTAAACTCTTCAGATTCACTTCGGCGATCCTCAAGATCAAAGATGAGAAGACTTATTGAACCAGTTTTCAAGACCGACGATCGAAGATGAAGAACAGTTCGGAAGAATCGAGGAGTGTCCCCAACTTGAAGACCGGTTCAGGGGGTTACTGACGGTGTCCTGGACTAGGGTGTACTCACCATGTCGTCCCCCGATCAGGTGGATCGGGCCGAGGACCCCCATGGCGGTTCACTCATGGGCCACTTCGGGCAGCCCATGCCGCATACAAGGAGGTTTCCACAAGACTTAGCGCACAAGCCGAGGACTCTCCTAAAACCCTAGGCCTCATGTGTGTTATATAAACCGAGGCCAGGCTAGTCAATAGAACATCTGATATTCATTAGAACAATCTCATGGTAGATACATGTACTCTGTACTACACCCATATCAATACAATCAAAAGCAGGATGTAGGGTATTATCTCTTTGAGAGAGCTCGAACCTGGGTAAACCCTGTGTCCATGTTACCATCGCTCCAAGACGCCTAGCTTAGGACCCCTACTATGAGATACGCCGGATATAGAACCGATTGGAGGGCTCCTACTTTATTTTTAGGTGTTTTTTAGTTTGTTTATGATTTGTGTCCTGCTTAGGATGGCGAGACGGCAGCGGGTCCCTGAAGATGAAATAAGGTCCTCTCCACTTAGCCCCGCGTGCAGGCGGTTCATCTTGCATTGTAGGAGGGCGTGCAAAGGTGTTTCTTTAGCAGGATTCGATTGGTATTTGTCTTTGTGGATCCGCGTGGATCCGGTCTTCATTCATCTATGTTCGTGTGCCTATGGATTGGATTGCAATCTACGCTTCTCTTCGTCAACGAGCGACTGTTGTTGATCTGGTGCGCTGGTCCTTTGTGACTTTAGCATGCTGACTTTCTCAACTTTCTACTATAACAAGGTTTGCATGGCTCCTGTGAGGGAGAGGCGATGATGACGACACGCCTTCGGCTTGCTTCGGTGCTTGTAGTCGTCAGTAGATGGTCTATAGACATAAATATAATTTTTATTACTTTTGAATTTCTGATGTTTTTGTACTGATATGATGTTTGATGGATAGATAGTAAGTTTTTCTAAAATGAAGCTTGGGTCGTAAGTTTTTTTTTCTGCATCTGTAGTTTGTACTGTGTTAATTAATTGGCAAGCAGGACCACGGAATGGAAGCACCGTGCAATTAGGCAGCCTTATGCGGTGGACACGGGAATCTCATCGGGGACGGTTTGTTTGACTAATGGACAAGAGCAAGAACATAGATAGACCTTGGTACAAGTAAATTACTCCCCCGGTACTTGCTTAAGTTGGCGAGCGTGCGTGCGTGCGTGCACACTTGACTCTCGGCAACGTAGCTGCTGGATCACATGCTCCCATGCTCATGCATGTCTCGTCGTAATAAGCAACCCAGCGCAGTACTACCACGACACGTGAGTCGGGTACTCGGGTGTGAAACCCGTACTGTTCCCCGGACATTTCACACGCACGAACCCGCAACACTGTACAGCGCGTAGCGGCTGCCGCCCACGCCCTCTGCGCCTGCGATGCTGACCTTCGCCCCAAGGACGACCCAAAGTGTGTCGTGGACGCCTCCGTTCCCATCACCCAAAAGAAAAGAAAAGAAAAATGTGCGTGTGTCAGTCAGCGCACTCAGCAGCTGGTGTGCGTGGAAAGCCAGAGCTAGCCATCCGCCAGCCAGCCGTCTAAAGAGAGAACATTCACAAGGACGAGACGACCGACCAAGCTGCTCTGCCTCGCTTTCTTCTTTCTCGCTCCACTCCACTTCACTTGCCCACTCCAGCTCCAGCTCCAGCTCCATTCAGATTCAGCTAGCTAGCCATAGCCCTCCCTGCACAGTGCTTGTACGATGCGCACCACAGCGCGCGCACTGCCGCGCTGCCTCGTCCTCCTCCTCCTCTTCGCCGGATTCTTCTTCCTGCTCCGCACCCCGCTGCCCGTCGTGGCGGCCGGCGGCGACGTCACGCTCGTCATCGACAAGCTGAGGCCGGCGCTGCAGGGCGCGGCGGCCGCCAACGCGCAGCTCGCCACCTGGAACGCCTCCACGCCGCTCTGCCTCTGGCGCGGCCTCCGCTGGTCCACGCCCGCGGGCCGGCCGCTCCGCTGCGACGCCCCCGGCGCGCGGGCCAACCTCTCGCTCGCCGGGGACGCCGCACTGCTCCTCACCTCCATCCGCCTCCCCGCCGCCGCGCTCGCCGGCCGCCTCCCGCCCGAGCTCGGCGCCTTCCCGGCCCTCCAGTCCGTCTACCTCGCCTCCAACTCGCTCTCCGGCGCCATCCCGCTCGAGCTCGGCAACGCGCCCGCGCTGTCCGAGCTCGACCTCGCCGGCAACGCCCTCTCCGGCGCGCTCCCGCCCTCCATCTGGAACCTCTGCGACCGCCTCGCCGAGCTCCGGCTCCACGGCAACGCTCTCACGGGAGCGATTCCCGCGCCAGCCGGGCCCAACGATACGTGCGACCGTCTCCGGATTCTTGACCTCGGCGCCAACCACTTCTCCGGCGACTTCCCGGCGTTCCTGACGGGCTTCCGTGGCCTCCAGCGCCTCGACCTCGGCGGCAACCGCCTCGAGGGATCCATACCGGAGTCCCTCGCCGCCATGAGAGGCCTCCAGATGCTCAACCTTTCGTACAACAACTTCTCCGGCCAGCTGCCCCCGGGCTTCGCGGCCTCGAGCTTCACCGCGGAATCGTTCCTCGGAAACAGCCCGGCGCTGTGCGGCCCGCCGTTGCAGCAGCCGTGCGTGTCCTCTTCGGGCCTCAGCTCCGGCAGCGTCGCGGGGATGGTCATCGGGCTGATGGCCGGCGCCGTCGTGCTGGCGTCTGTGTGCATCGGGTGGGCGCAGGGGCGGTGGAGGCGGAACAGGGTGAGGCGAGCGGCGGAGGAGGGGGTGGAGACGGAGGAAGGCGGCGAGGGGAAGCTGGTGGTGTTCCAGGGCGGGGAGCACCTCACGCTGGAGGAGGTGCTGAATGCGACGGGGCAGGTGGTGGAGAAGGCGAGCTACTGCACGGTGTACAAGGCGAAGCTGGCGGACGCCGGTGGCAGCATCGAGCTCCGGCTGCTGCGCGAGGGGAGCTGCAAGGACGCGGCGTCGTGCGGGCCGGCCGTGCGGCGCATCGGGCGCGCGCGCCACGAGAACCTGGTGCCGCTCCGGGCCTTCTACCAGGGCCGGCGCGGCGAGAAGCTGCTCGTGTACGATTACTTCCCCCATCGGACGCTCCATGACCTCCTCCACGGCGGCGGCGGTGTCGAAAGCAGGCCGCCGCTGACGTGGCCGCGGCGGCACAAGATCGCGCTGGGCGCGGCGCGCGCGCTGGCGTACCTGCACGAGAGCCGGCACGGGGACGCGCCGGTGGTGCACGGCAATGTACGCTCGTCGAACGTGCTGGTGGACGAGTACTTCGTGCCGAGGATGACCGAATACGCCGTTGTCGGCAGGCTGCTGGTGCCGTCCGCGGCGGAGGCCGTGCTGTCGGTGGCGAGGGCGGACGGGTACGTGGCCCCGGAGCTACAGACGATGAAGCGGTGCGCGCCCCGGACGGACGTGTACGCGTTCGGGATACTGCTGCTGGAGCTGCTGATGGGGAGGAAGCCGTCCCCGGGGGCGAACGGGGGCGACGACCTGCCGGCGCTGGTGAAGGCGGCGGTGCTCGAGGAGACGGCCGTGGAGGTGTTCGACCCGGAGGTGGCGAAGGGCGTGCGGAGCCCGGCGGAGGAGGGCCTCGTGCAGGCACTGAAGCTGGCGATGGGCTGCTGCGCGCCGGTGGCGGCGGCGAGGCCGAGCATGGCGGAGGTGGCGCGGCAGCTCGAGGAGAGCCGGCCCAAGGCCAGCCGGTCGGCGCTGTACAGCCCCGCCGAGACGAGGAGCGAGGCCGGCACGCCGACGACCGCCGCGTAGCCGTATAGCTAGCTTTTACGATGCCCGGTGAATTGTGGACGTGAATTGTCCATGATGCATGCTGGTCGATCGCCATGCCGACAGCATTGATGGGTTTGTTTCTGCTTTGATGGATCAGTCAGGAATCCTAGGCATTCCTACTTCAAGATGTGTAGGAGTACACCTCGTAATTAATTAGAGAGAGAAATGCCGAGGCATGGTTATGTTCGTGCATTGACCAATTGCGCCCGAGATCACTGCACTGACCGACAGTGGAAGTAGATTCGTAGAATGAGATGAAACTTTTTTCTTTTGACACACAAAAAGTATGCTTTTGTCCCTAAGTTTACCGAAACTCTATATTTGAACTTTAGTTGACGCTAGATGGCAATTTTAGTTAAAACATGACAACTTTGCCCATTTCGTTTTTTGTCAGAAAATTGCCATGTTTGTCAACCTCGCGTGAATTAAAGTTGTGGTGAAATGTTCAGATTGCCATACTTAAAAATCCAGACGTTTATAATTTATCATTTTCGTAGAAGTTTTTGTCCACAATTAGTCGCTCATGTCTCAGAAATGAATAACTTTTGTCAAAAAATCAGATTAGACTGGAAAACTAGTCAACATGTCCACTTAAAATGACGTGGGCCTGGGTTGTCGGTTGCTTACCTCTTCACCTCTCTGGCTTATAGAAGGGGTCCATTGGCTGTCTCCAGTCATCTTCAATTTCTAGCTAGGGGCATAGAACAGACGAGCCGAGGGCACCTTCATTATTTCTGTCGGTGTCAAAATCGACGGATCTCGGGTAGGAGGTCCCGAACTGTGTGTCTAGGCGGATGGTAACAGGAGACAAGGGACACGATGTTTTTATCCAAGTTCGGGCCCTCTCGATGGAGGTAAAACCCTACTCCTGCTTGATTAATATTGATGATATGGGTAGTACAAGAGTAGATCTACCACGAGATGAGAGAGGCTAAACCCTAGAAGCTAGCTTATGGTATGATTGTTGTTCGTCCTACGGACTAAAACCCTCCGGTTTATATAGACACCGAGAGGCTAGGTTACACGTAATCGGTTACAATGGGAGGAGATCTACATATCCGACGCCAAGCTTGCCTTTCACGCCAAGGAAAATCCCATCCCACACGGGACGAAGTCTTCAATCTTGTATCTTCATAGTCCAGAGTCCGCCAAAGGTTATAGTTCGCTATCCTGGACACCCCTAATCCAGACTCCTCAAGAGCCCCGAACCAAAGCTTCAATGACGATGAGTCCGTAGCAGATTTGTCTTCGCATTGCAAGGCGGGTTCTTCTCCAAATTCCATATACCGTTGAATAGTGTCCGCTTCGTGAATGTTGCGCTTCTTGGCTTCCACGCCCAATAATGGCCATCTTCCACGTGTCAAACGAATGCGAAAAGCCGTGTGTTTTTTCATTTACCCCTAGTGCAAGCAAATGAGCTGCCTATAAAAGAGACGAGGATTTAGATCCGAATCACACCATCTTCCCTTCATGAGCATTCATCGGAGCGCATCCGACAGAGATCCATTCCATCATGGCGGTCGACGCAGCTCCTCCTCTCGCCCTCCCAAATTCGGCACGGAGATTGGGAGAGATGTCCGTCCCGCATAGCGAGCTAGTGACACTCCAAGCCAAGGGGTTTCTCCCCAGCCTACATGGTCCCGGTTCGAGCCGGGCTTGCCACCAATAATGGTGGAGAGCAAGCGAGAGCGCCCCCAATCCTCCAAAGGAGAGCGGGTATGCCTTGTCCCTTATTTGATAAGAGGGCTCGGTTTCCAATTCATCCGTTTCTCGGGGCTCTCGGAGTTCTACGGCTCGGCTTGCACAACCTTACGCTGCCTCCATATTGCATATTGCGGGCTTCAGAGCCCTTTGCGAGCTGTTTTGGGCATCGAGGCTCATTTCGCTACGTGGAAGAAGCCGTTCGCCTTGTGCCCCGTTCTCGGAGGGGTCGATATATCAAGTGGGCGGAGCGAACTATGGCGCATCGCCGGGACCGAATATCTATCTCGAACCCCAAAGAAGGCGTCCAAGACCGCCTTCGTAATGGTTTATATAGAAGATGTCGCCTGCCGGACCTCGCTCGGATCGGCCTCCCTAAGTTCGATAATGCTCCTTTGAAGAAGCGCTGAGCCAAGCGCCCATGGAGCCCTCGGAAGGAAAATGACAAGGACGCCCTTTACCGATGAACCGGATAAGGTTATTAGCTCATTCGGATCGACCATGATCGAGGTCATGGCCACATGCATTATGAGGGGGGTGCAGCCGCTTCAGTATAGAGGCCACCCCATGTGGGATTTCAACGGGGAGGATGATGCCACCCGCTGCGGCCGCAAGGGGCCGGCATTGGTTGCCGCTCTGACGCAGATCTTGTCCGCATTGTACAAGGGAGAAGAGGAGGAATTTCTCCGCGTCAATCCACAGGGCGGATTTTCTATGTACAATCCCCCAAACTGGGTAAGCAGACACTTCTTTTTGCCCATCCGTTCCATATTCCCGTGGTTAAGTATCTCATCTTGTGATTTCGACGCAGGAACTGCGCCGGGCCGTAAAGGATATAAACAGCCCTCCTCCACAACCCGAGGATCCGTAATGGTCCCTCGATCCGGCCTCCCAAGAGGATCCGGACATATCCGTGGAGCTGATCGATGGAGTATTTTACCAACTGAGCATCGACAATGCCTTGGTGGCTATTACAGCCGATTATCCCGGACTACTCTCCGCCTCACAGGTAACCGAGACCGAAGTCCCAATATTCCGAAGATGATCCGTCTGCGCTTATTTTTGATCACCGTATACCAATGGTGTTTCGCAGGGGAGGATCTCGAGGCGGAATGCCGAGCCTACGACGACTAGCCAACAAGGGACCGCGAGGGCGGGCAGGCTGAAGAGACATGCAGTCCGGGTCGAGGCACCGGCGCAGCAGTAAGGCGCGCCGCCTTATTCCAAGGTATTATTCTTGCGATGCATTCTAACGCCCGTGCTCTTTTTAGGAAAAAGAGGGCTCGCCGGACTATATCCGGAGAGGTTGCCAATCGCGCCTCCACCAGCCAGGCTCCAAAGCCAGGTCCAGAAGCAGAGGCGAACACGAGGCGTGCGTCGGACGCTCCTCTGACAAAGGATGCGGACAGACTGTCCGCCACCAATTCCGATGTGGAGAGTGCCATGAATCACAGGCGCCACCGGACAGTTCTTCGCAATGCTTGTTTCTCCCAAGAGGCATTGGATGCCTTCAACTCGGGAGATGCGTGCCTCCGTGCCGCTCAAAATGGTCTAGCCAGGGCCACGGAGCATTATGTAAAAGACATACGGGTGAGAAAATTTAATGATTATATGTATATCAGTAGCCCCCGAGACTTGAAACAGTTAGAATAACTGATTTAAGGACCATTTATTATGCATGTTCTTACAGAAAAGAATACCCTACTGTCCTCAGAGCTGGAAGAGTGCAAAGCCCAACTTGAGGTCAAGACTAGCCGCTGCACGGAGGCCAAGGAGACCCCTCCGTAATATATGCTTCAAAGATAAGTATGTTGTGAAGTGCGGCGTGTGCAACTCGACAATAACATTGCAGATGCCGCCGAGTAGATCCGGACAAGCAACAACTCTTGCGCCGTTAAAGGCGGCGAGAGCGTGCTTACGAAGGTGAGGCAGGAGAAGAATAATCTCCAAGATGCCAACACCCAGCTGGGCGAGGAACTAAAGGATGTTCGTGCCCAGCTGTCGGACTCCGTGAAGGAGAATCGGCGGCTTCGACACGGCATTTTTAGTAAGTGCTTGAACGAACTTCGAAAAAGAGTTCGGCGAGGAAGTCGATTGACAGAGTTACATCTGTAGGTATGCTAACAGGTCGGCCTGCAGAGGAAATGCCCGGTTCTACGGGTGACCTTCTTCCCGAGCTCTCACAACTGCACGAACGAGTTCGGCAGTGATGCAAGCGTCGCCTGTGCCTTGTGGCTATCCGCCTCCATGCCCGAAGGCCTTGGAGAGCTTGCAGAGAAGCTGAAGGAGCGCGCGGCGCTTCCAATTATGGAAGATATCGGCTGCCGTCAAGGCGCCAGGAGGCTCGGCCATGGTGAAGACGCGATGCGTGAAGGCTGACTCAAACCACATGGCCGAGGTTGGACCTATGGGGTCTGATGGGAAGGAGATCCTGTGAGCTTAGTGTATGGCCGTAGAGTTGGCATATTAATATTCCCAACAGGATCAGTAAACTAGACAGCCTGTTGGATGGTATTGAAGAGGAATATACCCAAATCAAATTGACTATGTAATTTAAGATGACATGTAAAATGCCTTCTAGCCGGATTGTAGATCGCTTGTCATGGCGGACCTTTTCGCTTCAACCTCGGGACCCGATAGTCCGGAGTGTGTCCGAATACCCTCTCGGTTATGTAAGAACCGGGCATGCATTGAGACCAAAGCGTAGGGGTCATTAGTGCTTGAATGCATAAGTGCCCAACTAGTTATGTTATATTACATGGTTAGTAAGAAACATCTTCCAGGAGAATAGTTCCGTTAGGGGTTCCTTTCTCGGGAGGCATGCCCTAAAGTGCATGTCCGGACTGCGAAAAAAGCGTAAAAGCATCTGGGGCGGATAAATAAACGAGTGAGAAATCATCTTTAGCTCACCGACCAATATTCCCTTAAGAACGCTAGCTCTCGGCTTCACCCGGTCGAGGTACACATCCGGTGACCGCAGAATAATCGCAGAGGTGCTCCTTTACCGCCTAGCCGAACAATCGGGAACGTGGGGTAAGCACAGAGCCGTGCAACCCAGCTTGGTCAAAACTTAAGTCATATCGATGCATATAATGGTGAATAAAAGGTACATGCGGAAGTGTGACACATGTGTTGGGCATGAAGCCCAGATAAATAAGCTTCGTTAAAGAAGCCCCTGTATAATGAGCGCGATAGCGCGTCAATTGTAAGTAACAAGGCGCGAACGGGCCCTTAAAGGCTGTAAGAGAAAGGGAGGGAGAAGGAGAGAAATATAAGACAGCTAATGTGTAAAAAATAGACAGAGGAAGGAGACGAACACAGAGTCCGGCGTTAGGCGTAGAATCTTTGGAGACGGGCTGCGTTCCATGGGTTTGGCTCGAGTCGGTTATCCAATGCATCTCGCAGACGATACGCTCCACCAGTCAGGACTTGGTCAATAATAAAGGGACCTTCCCATTTGGGCTTGAATTTGTCCTTTTTCTTGTCCGCAGCGAGAACTAACTCGCCAACATTGTAAGTTTTGGCCCGTATTTCTCTGCTTTGGTATCTTCGAGCCTGCTGTTGATAGAATGCGGAACGGGCTTTTGCCACGTCACGCTCCTCCTCCAAGGCGTCCAAACTGTCCTGCCGATCGATTTCGGCTTCTCTTTCTTCGTACATGCGCACGCGAGGTGAGTCATGAATTATGTCGCAGGGCAAAACGCCTCTGCGTCGTATACCATAAAGAATGGTGTGTATCCGGTGGTGCGATTCGGCGTGGTCCGCAGCCCCCAGAGTACGGAGTCGAGCTCCTCTACCCAGTGCGTGTTAGATTCCTTGAGGGACCGCACTAATCTGTGTTTGATGCCGCTCATGATTAGATCATTTGCTCGCTCGACTTGACCGTTAGTTTGTGGGTGATAGACTGAAGCATAGTCGAGCTTGTTGCCCATGTTTTTGCACCAGAGTTTGACCTCGTCGGCCGTAAAGTTCGTGCCGTTATCGCTGGTGATGCTGTGGGGACGCCAGAACGGTGTACGACCCTCGATATGAAGTCTATCACCGGTCCGGATTCGCCGCCTTAACAAAGCTTGGCCTCTATCCATTTGGTGAATTTATCCACCATGACCAGTAGGTATTTTTGCTTGTGGGTTCCTCCTTTAAGCGGTCCAACCATGTCAAGCCCCTGCACCGCCAAGGGCGGTGATGGGTATAGTTTGAGGGCGGTGGGTGGCATATGGCTTTGGTTAGCAAAGAGCTGGCAACCGACGATCGTTGGACTAAGTCATGAGCATCTGCCGGGCTGTCACCAATAAAATCATGTACGGAAGGCCTTGCTTACAAGGGCCGGGCTGCGGCGTGGTGCCCGCCGAGTCCGCATGAATTTCAGCCAAAGATTCCGCCCTTCCTCTTGAGAGATACACCTTTGAAGGACTCGGTTGTGCTTTTCTTATAAAGCTCTCCTCATGGACTTTATAGGCTTTGGATCGCCGCACTATGCAGCGGCCTCGCTTTTGGTCCTCGGAAGTTCCTGCCTGGTTAGGTAGGCTAGGAATGGTTCTGTCCACGGGCAATGACTGCCATTATTACGTAATAAGATGTTACTTCGCTGGCGAGCCTCCTGTTGTGTCGAGAATGTTCGTGTCGGGCAAAGGCGGTTGGGTCCGGCTGTTATTTCCGGATTCCTTCCCATAATATGGATGGCTTGAACAGCCTCTCGGGAAGATGTTGGGGGACCGCATCACGCTTTGCCAATGCATGCCAAGACGCTCTGCTGCTGATTGTTTTCCGAGCTATATGGTGAAATTGAGCCCCTCGAACCGAAATGAGACATTTTTAGGACGGCGCTATGATAAGCTGCCATTTTCGGATCCTTGGCATCAAAGTCTCCATTTATTTGGGATATCACGAGGTTCAATACCCGCACCTCTAGGCGTTGAATGCCCATGGAGACGCCATCCGGAGACCATGTAGAAGGGCCTCAGATTCGCCACGTTGTTGGAGTCCGTATACATTATCTATAGTACGTATTGAATCAGATCTCCTGTTGGGGACGCTGAACGACGCCAGACCCCGTGACTAGCCAACATTTTGGAGCCGTCAAGTGCATGATCCAGCTGGAATATGTACCGCACTTTTAGGGAGTTCGCTTCATCCATTCGGCGATTTAAATCGCCAAAACTTGCGACTTAATAGCTCGCCGTGGCTTATAGGTTATGTCGAACGGGAGGAGCTCAATTGCCCATTTGGCAATCCTGCCCGTCGCGTCATGTTGTTTATAATATCGTTAAGAGGTACTTCGTGAGGCTACCGTTATCGAACACTCTTGAA
>CM038677.1:54981193-55110379 GCA_021605205.1 Aegilops longissima | reverse complement strand
TTGTTTCTCACTTGATGATGTGAGGGCTTCACATGAGGCTTTGTAAGCACCACTTGACTTGTTGTGAAGTTCCTCCTTATCCTTGAGTGACATCTCATGAGCAACAATTCTTCCAATGACTTCCCTTGGCTTGAGATCTTTGTAATTTGGCATCATTTGGATCAATGTACACACGGTATCGTATTTTGCATCCAATGCTCTTAGGATCTTCTTGATGATGAATCATGGGTCATCTCTTCACTTCCTAAGCCGCAATCTCATTTGTGATAAGAGCAAGCCTAGAGTACATTTCAAAACACCTTCACCATCCTTCATTTTGAACTTGTCAAGCTGACTTTGGAGCACATCCAACTTGGATTCCTTGACGGTCGATACCTTCATGCATATCAATCAAAGTATCCCAAATTTCCTTTGCATTCTCAAGATGGCTGATTTTGTTGAATTCCTCGGGGCACAAGCCATTGAAGAGGATATCACAAGCTTGAGCGTTGTATTGCAGCATCTTCAATTCATCTGCATTAGCTTCACGGTTCGGCTCTCTCCCATCAAAGAATTCACCTTGCAAGCCAATACAAACAATAGCCCAAACGGCGGGGTTATGTCCGAGAATATGCATTTTCATCTTATGCTTCCAACTAGCAAATTTAGTGCCATCAAAGTAAGGACCTCTACGGTGATAATTTCCCTCACTAGACGCCATACTCTCCTAGCTTGTGAAACCAAGGCTATGACCACCAAAAGCTATGGAAATCAAAGCAAATGGAGACCAAAGCTCTAATACCACTTGTAGGACCTTGAAGTATGTCTAGAGGGGGGTGATTAGACTACTTGACCGATTAAAAACCTAACCTTTTCCCAATTTTAGACTGGCAGATTTTAGCTATCTTTGCACAAGTCAAGCAATCTTCACACAATTCAAGCAAGCATGCAAAGAGTATATAGGCAGCGGAAATTAAAGCATGCAACTTGCAAGAATGTAAAGGGAAGGGTTTGGAGGATTCAAACGCAATTGGAGACACGGATGTTTTTGTCGTGGTTCCGATAGGTGGTGCTATCGTACATCCATGTTGATGGAGACTTCAACCCATGAAGGGTAACGGTTGCGCGAGGCCACGGAGGGCTCCACCCACGAAGGGTCCATGAAGAAGCAACCTTGTCTATCCCACCATGGCCGTCGCCCACGAAGGACTTGCCTCACTAGCGGTAGATCTTCATGAAGTAGGCGATCTCCTTGCCCTTACAAACTCCTTGGTTCAACTCCACAATCTTGTCGGAGGCTCCCAAGTGACACATAGCCAATGTAGGATACACCACTCTCCAAGAAGTAACAAATGGTGTGTTGATGATGAACTCCTTGCTCCTGTGCTTCAAATGATAGTCTCTCCAACACTCAACTCTCTCTCATAGGATTTGGATCTGGTGGAAAGAAGATTTGAGTGGAAAGCAACTTGGGGAAAGCTAGAGATCAAGATTCATATGGTAGGAATGGAATATCTTGGCCTCAACACATGAGTAGGTGGTTCTCTCTCAGAACTGGTAAGTTGGAAGTGTAGGTTTGTTCTGATGGCTCTCTCCACGAATGAAGAGGAGGTGGAGGGATATATATAGCCTCCACACAAAATCTAACCGTTACACACAATTTACCAAACTCGATGGGACTGAATCAACAAACTCGGTCGGACCGATTCAGTAAACCTAGTGACCGTTAGGGTTTTCGGTGGGACTAACATGCAACTCGGTAGGACCGATATGGTTAGGGTTAGGGCATAACATAATCTTGGTGAGACCGATTACACAAACTCGATGAGACCGATTTTGGTAATTAGCTAACCAAAGAGTTGGTCAGGTAAACTCGGTGGGACCGATTCGCTCTTTCAGTGAGACCGAAAAGTTACGAAAGGAAAACAGAGAGTTTACATTGCAATCTCGGTGGGACCGATCGCTCACTTCGGTTAGACCGAAACGTTACGAAGGGAAACAGAGAGATTACAATCCCATCTCGGTGAGACCGAGATCCTATTAGTGAGACCGATTTGCCTAGGGTTTGTGGCGGTGGCTATGACATATGAACTCGGTGGCGCGGATAGAAAGAATCGGTGGGACCGATTTTGACTTTAGGTTTAGGTCATATGTGGATGTGAGAAAGTAGTGGAGGGTTTTGGAGCATATCACTAAGCACATGAAGCAAGAGGCTCATTAAGCAACACCTTATCCCTCCTTGATAGTATTGGCTTTTCCTATAGACTCAATGTGATCTTGGATCACTAAAATGTAAAATGTAGAGTCTTGAGCTTTTGAGCTTGAGCCAATCATTTGTCCTTAATATTTTGAGGGATCCACTTTCATCATCCGTGCCATGCCATTCATTGAGCTTCCCTGAAATATTTGTCTTGGAATAGCATTAGCTCAATGAGCTATATGTTGTTATGAATTACCAAAACCACCTAGGGATAGTTGCACTTTCACCTTCCTTCTCCTTCTCCTTCCCTTCCTTCCCCTCTCCTACTTGGACTAGGAAAGAGGGGGGAATCCTACTTGGAGTAGGATTCCCCCCCTTGGGCGCGCCTCCTCCCCTTGGCCGGCCCTCTCCTTGAAAGCACAAGTGCTCCCTAGGTGGTTTTGGTAAATAATGACAACATATCTCTTGTTGGACTAACACTTTTATCTAGTATGTTTCAGATAAGTTCAACAATGGAGTGGCATGGACTAAAGGATGTGGGAACTCCTTCAAGATGCTAAGGACAAAGGATTGGCTCAAGCTTCAAGCTCAAGACTCTTCATTTTACATTTTAGTGATCCAAGATCACATTGAGTCTATAGGAAAAGCCAATACTATCAAGGAGGGATGAGGTGTTGCTTAATGAGCCTCTTGCTTCAAAGTGCTTAGTGATATGCTCCAAATACCCTCAACTACTTTCCCACTTCCACACATATGTCCTAAACCTAAAGTCAAACTCGCCCCATCGATTCTTTCTATCCGCGCCACCGAGTTTGGATGTCTTAGCCATCGCCACAAACCCTAAGCAAATCGGTCTCACTGATAGGGATCTCGGTCTCACCGAGATGGGATTGTAATCTCTCCGTATGTCCATTATCAAAATCGGTCTCACCGAAGTTTGAGCAATCGGTACTACCGAGATTACAATGCAAACTCTCTGGTTAACTTATTATCAAAATCGGTCCCACCGAGTTTGATAATCGGTCAAACCGAGTTTGCCTGACCAACTCTCTGGGAAGCCTATTACCAAAATCGGTCCCACCGAGTTTGTGTAATCGGTCCTACCGAGATTACGTTATGCCCTAACCCTAACCATATCGGTCTCACCGAGTTGCATTTCGGTCCCACCGAAAACCCTAACGGTCACATTATTTGCTAAATCGGTCTGACCGAGTTTAACGATTCCGTCCCACCGAGTTTGGTAGATTGTGTGTAATGGTTAGATTTTGTGTGGAGGCTATATATACCCCTCCACCTCCTCTTCATTCGTGGAGAGAGCCATCAGACCGAACCTACACTTCCAAAGATCCTATTTTTGAGAGAGAACTACCTACTCATGTGTTGAGGCCAAGATATTCCATTCCTACCATATGAATCTTGATCTCTAGCCTTCCCAAGTTGCTTTCCACTCAAATTTTCTTTCCACCAGATCCAAAACCTATGAGAGAGAGTTGAGTGTTGGGAGACTATCATTTGAAGCACAAGAGCAAGGAGTTCATCATCAACGCACCATTTGTTACTTCTTGAGAGTGGTGTCTCCTAGATTGGCTAGGTGTCACTTGGGAGCCTCCGACAAGATTGTGGAGTTGAACCAAGGAGTTTGTAAGGGCAAGGAGATCGCTTACTGTGAAGATCTTCCGCTAGTGAGGCAAGTCCTTCATGGGCGACGGCCGTGGTGGGATAGACAAGGTTGCTACTGTGGACCCTTCGTGGGTGGAGCCTCCGTGGACTCACAAGAACTGCTACCCTTCGTGGGTTGAAGTCTCCACCAACGTGGAAGTACGATAGCACCACCTATCGGAACCACGCCAAAACATCCGTGTCTCCAAATTGCGTTTGAATCCTCCAATCCTTCCCTTTACATTCTTGCAAGTTGCATGCTTTATTTTCCGCTGCACATATACTCTTTGCATGCTTGCTTGCTATATGTTGTGAATGTTAAACTTGTGCCTAAACTCCACTCAAACTTTAAAGAAACTTAAAAACTGCAACTTTGATACTTAGTGTCTAATCCCCCCTCTAGACACCTCTTCTCAAGGTCCTACACTCCTCCTCCCCCCTCCACCATAATCCACCTCAGTCATATCGTAGCGGTGCTTAGGCAAAGCCCTCGTCGGTAGAACATCATCATCGTCACCACGCCGTCGTGCTGACGAAACTCTCCCTCAAAGCTCGGCTGGATCGAAGTTCGAGGGACGTCATCGAGTTGAACATGTGCTGAACTCGGAGGTGCCGTGCGTTCGGTATTTGATCGGTCGGATCGTGAAGACGTATGACTACATCAACCGTGTTGTGCTAACGCTTCCGCTTTCGGTCTACGAGGGTACGTGGACACACTCTCCCCTCTCGTTGCTATGCATCACCATGATATTGCGTGTGCGTAGGATTTTTTTTTTTGAAATTACTACGTTCCCCAACACAGCCCTCCACTGTCTACTGTTCATCCTGCCCTCCACGGGGTGGTCCTGTTCATCCTGCCCTCCACGGGGTCCTGTTCATCCAGCCCCAACCGGCTCGATCGATCGGGTTCATGTTCATCTAGAGGCAACACCACGGGGTCCTGTTCATCCACCCCCACCGGGAACTGTTCATCCAACCCCCCGCAACGCTCACTGTTCATCCAGAGGCAGCATCGATCGGCTTCAGTTAGCAGCAGTAGCGAAGGAATCGTTCGATCGGGTTCAGTTAACAGCCATCGATCGATTGCTCGGGTTCAGTAACGCGTAGCCTGTAGTGCAATCGCTCGGGTTCAATTAGAGCACAACACCTCGCTCGGGTTCAGTTAGAGCCCAACGCCTTGCACCCACGCGCGTGTGTGTACGAGAGAAACGCGCATCGCTAGGCCCCGACCACCCACCGTAACCGGGAACACCCTGATATTTTCCTCGCCCTCGCTTCTACCACGGTTTTGTCCGTCATGGACAGCCCAAAGAATGTCATGCAGCTGCGTCTCCGGCCCGCCCAGGATGAAAAGCCCATTTTCTGTCATGATTTTTTGTCATAGAAGTAGGACCCCACCACATCTATGATGATACCGGGTTTTGTCACAATTATCGTCATAGAAGTGTCATAAGTATGACAAAAAAAATTCGTTCGACCCAAAATGTCGCGGATGTGTCTTTTTTTTGTAGTGCCCACTACCTCCGGGGGAAACCCTTGATCTGTTGCTCCGATAATGGCAACGCTCTTATATCTTTCCCTCCTGGGGGCGTCATTCTTGGAGGTGTGCATTGGCTCGAGGGACCAGTGGACAGTTTTAGCGATGGAGCGACGTTTCATGTCACGCATTGACGATGTGGAGTCTCGGCAGCGTGACACAACAGGGTCTCGCCCAAGGATGCGTGAGATGGACGCACGTAGGGAGGTGGCGTTGACTGGTGCCATGGTGGCGTCGACGGTAGGCCTGGTAAGGTCGATGTGTCAGTACCTACTTTGAAGATGAATGGGTGGAAGATGGCGGCGACGGAGGCCTCTGAGAGTGTGCCAGGCCGGTGTGTGCCCCAAACCCGGCAATGCGGCTTGGTTGGGGCCTTCGAATTTAGATGTTAGGCTTTGTTCCGAGGTTTGTTTGGTACTCAGCTCGGACTATCGGCACCCCTTCATCAAGTGGATATGAGTAGCGACAAGTGTTGCCAAGATGGTGGCTTCAGACTTACTAATGTATTGCTTTGTAAGGTCTTTGTGAATAATTAATAAAATGATTGCATGCATCGCCGAGATGCAGAGGCCGGGGGTCATCCTCCTTTCAAAAAAATTGCCATCTTGCACCTCGCGAACTTGTAACCAACTCAAAAAATGGCTGAAAAATGGGTTGCCGTGATTCTTGCTGGCATTGGTGAACGGCGATTATGTGCAAGGGGCGGGATCTGGGCGTGGGATTGCATGTGATGATGGAGGAGCTGTTTGTCGGCGTGCTGGGCGATGGCGGTGCTGGACAAGAGACTTGGGGACGGCTCACATATGTGGCCCGGAGGTGAGCCCAAGATGAATAGAGGGTGAGCCGCATAGTCGGTGAGGCGCGAGAGCTCCAGGGACGCACAGAGCACGACGTGTCCGCTCGAGATCTGTTGTATCAGCAACGCATGCCAGCGAGAGAAGCAGGGCCTGGGTCATCGAGTATCACCACGGATCCAACAAGGGCCGCTTGCCGAGGATCTCGATGGAGGCAGCGGCGGCGGCGCACACCTCCTCCCGCGCCTCGTCGGTGGCGTAGCCTACGCAGCCGTGCTACCTCTTGAGCATGTGTTGGTTTTCCCTTGAAGAGGAAAGGGTGATGCAGCAAAGTAGCATAAGTATTTCCCTCAGTTTTTGAGAACCAAGGTATCAATCCAGTAGGAGACTACACGGAAATCTCTAGTACCTGCACAAACAATTAAGAACCTTGCAACCAACACGATAAAGGGGTTGTCAATCCCTTCACGGCCACTTGCAAAAGTGAGATCTGATAAAGATAATAAGATAAATATTTTGGTATTTTTGTTGTATAGATTGAAAAGTAAAGATTGCAAAATAAACAGTGACAGAAATAGCACGTTGACGGGAGATTAATATGATGGAAAATAGACCTGGGGGCCATAGGTTTCACTATTGGCTTCTCTCAAGATAGCATATTTTATGGTGGGTGAACAAATTACTGTCGAGCAATTGATAGAAAATGCATAGTTATGAGAATATCTAGGCATGATCATGTATATAGGCATCACGTCCGTGATAAATAGACCAAAACGATTCTGCATCTACTACTATTACTCTACATATCGACCGCTATCCAGCATGCATCTAGAGTATTAAGTTCATAAGAACAGAGTAACACATTAAGCAAGATGACATGATGTAGAGGGATAAACTCAAGCAATATGATATAAACCCCATCTTTTTATCCTCGATGGCAACAATACAATACGTGCCTTGCTGCCCTCGCATCCTTTGGGAAAGGACACCGCAAGATTGAACCCAAAGCTAAGCACTTCTCCCATTACAAGAAAGATCAATCTAATAGGCCAAACTAAACCGATAATTCGAAGAGACTTGCAAAGATATCAAATCATGCATATAAGAATTCAGATAAGAATCAAATATTATTCATAGATAATCTTGATCATAAACCCACAATTCATCGGATCTCGACAAACACACCGCAAAAAGTATTACATCGAATAGATCTCCAAGAAGATCGAGGAGACCTTTGTATTGAGATCCAAAGAGAAAGAAGAAGCCATCTAGCTAATAACTATGGACCCGAAGGTCTGTGGTAAACTACTCACACATCATCGGAGAGGTCATGGTGTTAATGTAGAGGCCCTCCGTGATCGATTCCCCCTCCGGCGGAGCGCCGGAAAAGGCCCCAAGATGGGATCTCACGGGTACAGAAGGTTGCAGCGGTTGAAAAGGTGTTTCGTGGCTCTCCTGGATGTTTTCAGGGTATAAGAGTATATATAGGCGAAGGAAGTAAGTCGGTGGAGCTACGAGGGCCCCACGAGGGTGGGGGGCGCGCCTCCCTGCCTCGTGGCCGCCTCGTTGCTTCCTTGACGTCCACTCCAAGTCTCCTAGATTGCGTTCGTTTCAAAAAATGATCCTTGCGAAAGTTTCATTCCGTTTGGATTCTGTTTGATATCCCCTTTTTGCGAAACATTGAAATAGGCAAAAAAACAGCAATTGCACTAGGCCTTCGGTTAATAGGTTAGTCTAAAAAATAATAGTATAAAAATACATATTAAAGCCCATTAAACATTCAAAACAGATAATATAATAGCATGGAATAATTAAAAACTATAAATACGTTGGAGACGTATCAAGCCGCCTCTACCTTGTCTCCTCCGCCGCCCGCCTTGCTTCTACCCTCGCCCACCTAGACGCCGGCGTAACCTGCCTTGCCGCCGAAATTGAAAGCGGCACAACTAGGTGAGGTGAGGAATGGGGAGCGTCAGTGAGAGAGAAAGCAGAGTGGGAGAAGAAATTCGGCCGGTTGGGCATTTGCGATGATATCTAGGTTCTCTGAAGTGTCTCTTCCCTTTGCTTTAACACATCTGCGCATCTATTACCTCAAAAAAGAAAATCTGTGCATCTGACCCAATGGCAACAAATACATTCGTGGGAATTCTCAAAATATTTACCTTTCGGCATATGCATTTCCCTAAAAAATTGAGATGACGGATTATCGACAACTCCACAATAAACTCCATCATTTATTTATTTTTCTTCAGAAAAAGTAGGGTCTACCTTGACTGTTGACGCAATGACCACCAATAATTGCAGGTCAGCATTCTCCGAGCCTGGAACTGGAAGGCATCCAATTCCCCACTGGAAGCGGCAGCCAGGGGTCGCCGTCCTCCTCGAGGCTCAGGCCATCGACATCCAGATCTCGTCTCCGCTCTCCGCTCACCGGCCGGCCGGCCGACTGCCGTGGTACGGATGTTCCTTTTTCCTTCTGTAAATCTCTTCCATCCCCCTTCCATTCATCCTAGTTAACTTGGTGCTACCTCCATCATCCCTCCTTTGAGTTCACTAATTTCTTGTTGCCTGCTAGTACTCCCAAGATAACTAGTCGGCCTTGTGCCTGCGACATGGTCCAGATCAAATCAGGCTAACTATCGTTCTGTTACTGTACACCCATCAGCGTCGGTAAAGAAAGTCAGATTAGGATAAAATCAGAGAACAATATTACTAGCTAGTATCTGTGATGGATCTATAAATTCGAACTTCAGACATATTATCCGGATTAGATGTTCAATTTGATCTCCATATGTGTATGTGCTAGCTAGTACAAAATCAAATGTTAAGGAAAGTGTGGCTCTGTATCCTAAACCTGATTCAACCATGTGTGATGTAAGTAAATCTAAGAGGAATATAATCCTATTGGAAAAACAAGACCTCCTGAGCGAAGGCTGGAGTCTGAAGAGTCCGATGCAGCTCCTTTTGACATCTATTGCTGGGGTTTGGATCTAAGATTCTTGTTGAAATTCAGCTTAATTATTTATTGCTTTCGAGGAATCGGAGCACAAATGAGTGTTCAAAATAACTGACTACAGATTGACGCTTGGTGATCAGCCATTCTCAAGTCAAACTTTGAATTGAGAACTGCCGTTAACAACAAGAGAGCTTAATTGTAGTAAGGACATACCAAATTTGAACACTTCTTTGCGCTGCAATTTTAGGCTTACCTGCTGTCTACTTTGAAGTCACTGAGATTTTCTAAGGAGAGAATTAGCAAACCTGTTATGCCTTCGATGATTATACCTAAGTGAGTAGGGACTAGGGAGTGCATGTGATCTTCATTCTCTTGTTCTATATAATGTCATTTGTGTCATCTGGTATGGTGAACCCGTAAATAATGACATTTGCTCTTATCCAAGGGGTACTGCCGTACTGCACATAGTACATAACTGCAGATGGACGACAAAATCAGTACTAGACACAATGCTCTGGAGCGCATGCTAATTGATGAAAATGCGGAGCCAACAAATCTGCCGCTATCACTTCTAGAAGATATCACAAAATGTTTCTCTGACGATCATCAAATCGGCATCGGTGGGTTTGCGGTGGTTTATAAGGTACGACAACTCTAATAATCTTCCATCTAATTAGAGTTGATCTAGAAAGTAAACTGGCATATGCTCAACTGATGTCATAATCACACCACCGCATGCCCAGAAAAGCTTGCACTGACTGTACGTGTTCGTGACCCCAGGGAATGGTCGGAAATGAGACAGTCGCTGTAAAGAGGCTATTCATGACATTTGATATGCAGGAGAATAAATTCCACAAAGAGGTTGAGTGCTTGATGAAGGCCAAGCACAAAAACATAGTGCGTTTTCTCGGATATTGTTCTGACACGCAAGGGAAAATTGAAGACTACGAGGGGAAGATGGTCATGGCTGACATACGAAATTGGTTGCTCTGTTTTGAGTATGTACCCAGCGGAAGTCTTGATAAATACATTACCGGTAAGATCAAAACGTTCATTTCCATGCATCTTTATTTATTTTATTATATAGCCCAAGGGTCCCATGAACACTATGCTTACATTGCCTGTCATTTGTAGTTCTATTACTTACATTATACTAAAATCTCTGTCTAAATTATGGTAATATGGAATCCCTATCTCTACAGATGCATCTCATGGACTTGGATGGAAGGAGCGTTATCAGATAATTAAGGGAATATGTGAGGGTCTATGTCATCTTCATGAGAAGCGCATTCTGCACTTAGATCTGAAACCCGCCAATATTCTAATAGATGATCATATGGTACCCAAAATTGCTGATTTTGGTCTTTCAAGGTGCCTCGACAAAGAGCAAACTCGGGCTATTACTTCAAACCTCTGTGGATCATTGTAAGCCAGCCTCTAGAGAGCTCTCCTTTATTTCATTTTGTTTGCAGTGAGTTCAATTTCTATTTCACAGTCAGTGAGAAGGAACTATTAATCTTCTTGTAGGGGATATTTGGCACCCGAATTCTACAGTGGACATGTCTCATTCGCGTCGGACATATATAGTCTTGGCGTTATAATCGTGGAGACATTGACAGGACAAAAGGGTTATTCTGAAGATGATAATGTAAGAATAATTTAAGCGTTTTCTCCAAATTAAAGCGTAAAATTATAAATTAACAATATTACCCTCTAACTTGATTAAATTAGAAATACCATTCCTTCTTTCTCTAGATTTGGAGTATTGAGCTAGAAATATTCCAACTCTCTAAATTAGAAATACCATTCCTTCCTTTTCTAGATTTTTTGTGTTGTCATCCACGATATATGTGTTTGGACGCATGGATCATACCTTTGTAGTTCATGCCTCACATTTTTGTTAGAAAATGATATTCACTTGAATCCCAAAAGTTTTCGCGTTATATATATATAATTTTATTACATGCTTTTATTGTTTTAAAAAATGTAAATTGAGCATGCTTTTACGTTTTAGTTGTTTTTGCGGCCCTTGTTTATGCATTTTTCTTAACAAGGTTCTTGCAGCAATGCACAGGGTATCATCTAGTTCCTATAGCAGAGGCAC
The DNA here is from genome assembly GCA_021605205.1 of Aegilops longissima. Lineage (NCBI taxonomy): Eukaryota > Viridiplantae > Streptophyta > Magnoliopsida > Poales > Poaceae > Aegilops > Aegilops longissima. Next base: position 55,099,150 of record CM038677.1, on the reverse strand, counting down.
CTAATTAAGCACCCGTGCTCTCAAATAACCACCGATATTTGATTTATTTTTCTAACCACCTCTTTAAACCCCTTGCATTGTGGATGGCCTTATTTTAAGTTCTATGTATGTTTCATGTTTGAATAGTCATCATAGACATCTTCACTTGGAACTAAGTGAATTTTGTTACTACAAACTTTTGCAGTCCAGTATTACCGATGTGTCCTTCGTGTATATTGGAATAAAATCCTTACTCATAACTCTAAATGCAACTTTGTAGGTAATTGATAGTTGGATGATTCAATTGGAGACATCAGATCATGCGGACACTCTGTTGGAGCAAGTAAAAGTATGCACACAAATAGGGATAGCGTGCATGGACCTGAACCCAAAGAAGAGAGACCTGAACCCAAAGAAGAGACCCGCCGCTAGGCAGATACTCGATATGCTTGATAAAACGGAAAGTGCCGCATATTCAGAAGAAACTGCCATCAGCTTCCCCGCAAAGAAAAGAAAAAAAGAAACCGCCATCAGCAGTTCATCATCACATAATCCCCGGGTGGCTGATGCAGACGTGTGGGACCGTGTTAGCGGCCCGGCGTGTTCGGACGCCGAATTCCAGCAGGCCTTCCACATGTCGCGCGCCACGTTGCACGCGCTCTGCCACGAGCTCGTCGTCGCCATCGCCAAGGACACCACCTTGTGTGCTGCCATACCCGTGCACCAGCACGTCGGCGGGGACGCAGCACCGGCAGCAATGAACGGCCGCCGGGTGTGGGTGCGGGAGCGGAGCACGGAGTGGTGGGACCGCCTCAGTGGCCTGGCATGCCCGGACGCCGAGTTCCGGCAGGCCTTCCGCATGTCGCGTGTCACGTTCGATGCGATCTGCGACGAGCTTGGCGCCGCCATCGCCAAGGAGGACACCGCCCTGCGCGCTGACATACCCGTGCAGCAGCGCTTCGCCGTCTGCGTGTGGCGCCTCGCTACCGGGGAGCCCCTCCGTGAGGTCTCCCGCCGTTTTGGCCTAGGCATCTCCACCTGCCACAACATCATCTCCAGGTTTGCGCCGCCCTCACCGGTGTCCTCATGCCCAAGGCCATCCGCTTGCCCCTGGACTCCCCTGAAGTCACCGCCTCCAGGTTTGAGGCCCTGTCCTGGATCCCCGGCATCGTCGGCGCTGTGTGCACTGACCACATCCCCATCGGCCCACCCAAGGAGAATGTTGCCGAGTACTACAACTGCTGCCTCACGGAGCGCATGAACAAGGCGTCCTATTCTGTCGCCTTGCAGGCCGTCGTGGACGCTGACGGCACTTTCACAGACGTCTGCATCGGCCTCCCAGGCTCACTGTCCGATACAGCTGTGTTTGAGCAGTCGGTGCTGCACGCCCGCTGCGAGGCTGGGTTGCTTGGAGACAACCAGTACTGGCTGGTTGGCGGCCCAAGGTACCCGCTCAAGGACTGGATGCTCGTGCCATATGCATACCAGAACCTGACGTGGGCGCGGCACGCCTTCAACGAGCGTGTCGCGGTTGCGCACGGAGCTGCGTGGGGCGCGTTACAGAGGCTCAAGGCACGGTGGCGCTGCCTGCAGCGCCGCACCGAGCCCAAGCTGCCGGATCTTCACAACATGATCGGTGCCTGCTGTGTGCTGCACAACTTCTGTGAACGCAGCGGCAAGGGGCTCGACGCGGACCTCCAGTCTGGGCTCTGCTGGAACAAAGCCGACGTGCTCGCAGTGCTAAAGGCTGGAAAGGAGCGGGACAGGATCGCACACAACCCCTATTCTAATAAATAAAAAGGATGGCACACGCCATGGTGGCATTAAGTTTGCGAAGTGATGAGCTACTGACGGCTGTGAGGCTCTTTTTTCCCCTCCCCAAAAATATTTGGGATGCCACTGCCTCACCAAAAACTGAAGAAATATATGCTAGTCGACAAAGTCACTAATAAACTGCAGGGTGGAAGTGTGGCTTGCTCTACGAAGGTGGTAGAATCGTTCCATGGTGGTGTACCACATGCTACCCCTGGACTTGTTACCCCCCTGGTTCTTCTGTTGCCTTTGTAAAATCTCCCCAGACTTTCTTTGGCTAGGCCGCGGCGCGATCCTTGGGACAACGTTCTAAGCCATGGAGAGGACTGAAGGTTCACATATCTTCTAAGGCTGCCGGCTTCTTCAGAGCATCAATTATTTGCAATATCAGCAGTGGCCAGTCTTGCCTGTTCTGGTTCGACAGGTGGATGAACGGTGCCTCAACGCATGAAGTGGCTCTTTGACTGATGTCCCCGTTGTTGTGCTATCAACTAGATCAGTGAGTTGAGATCTTTGCAACAATGCTTGGATCAGCGACATTACATGGTCTGGACTGTGGACAACTTTTGCCTGATCAAATTCGATGGATATGGACAGTGAGCGGGCGTTACACTGCGAAATCAGCTACACTGCCCTTCTTCAGTGGATCGACGAAGTTCTCAGGTTTATTTTTGGATGCTGTGAACTTCTAATGTGGTTTCTTTTAACGTAAATAGGGGGAAACCCCTTTTTACTCAAAAAAGGAGTAATCACTAGTACGCGTTCATTACTGTTTGTTACATGCAGTTTCATTTTCTTTCTAGCTTAGTGAGGATGTTCGTGTGCCTGGAAGGAAGTCTCAGGTAATTTAACACTAATTTTTTTTACCATTCGGACTAGCCTGTAGCTTGATGCATACTTGATGTTCTTCCCCACCGCCACCATGAGGTCATGTTATGCTGGTTTCTGATGCTCGATTCCACTGTTTGGGAGCATTTGGAGCTGGGCATCAGGACACATTCTTCGACCGCCTTGTTGTCTGAGGTGTGCACTGGGCGATCACCTAGACGAATGAAAATTCCGATGCCGAAAGTGCACTGCAATTCCTTGCATAATTTGTTCTGCCACTTGCTCTAATGTACTACCACAGTAACGCTATCTCAACAATCTCTAAAAATAAAACTCATCTCAACAAAAAAAAAAAAAGGATACATTTAACTCTCATTCAGAAGAAGAAGAAACACTGTACCTCGGCAGCGACATTGGTTTGGACGCTAGAAAGGAATGTCTCTTTTCTTGCTTGGACTGTTATGCACACTGTCACCCATAGCTATCCGGGTTCAGGTTTTACTTGGTTTCTCAAATTAAACCACAATGCCGATATCTGAAATTAACTGTTCAAGAAAATAATCTCAAATTAACCTCATCAAACTCAAATTAAGTCGTATGCTATTTCAAGAACATCAATACTGATGTACTCCCTCCGTTCACTTTTGTAAGACCTTTTAGACATTTAAGGCAGCACCTAAAACAGTTCAATTTCAGTTGTCCTAAACGACTTACAAAAGTGAACAGAGGGAGTACTAGAATGACCAAATAGGTGTTCGACTTTCAAGCCTGGCATGGGCTCATCCTACCCGAGCCCTCAATGCTTAGATGATGCCTGCGTGCACGTCACTTGATCTTCATCCCCAGTAGGGGGATCCTATATATCTAGTTAGGTCCTATTACACGATTCCATTGTTCCATTGTTGGAGGAGCGGTCGGAGCATGTGGAGCTAGCCGATCGAGCATAATGAGGACATGATGCATTCTTGATTCGACAACCCAGCTTCTTGCTGTCTGAGATGTGCACCATTTGATCACAGGACAATAAAACCATACGCAGTTTCGAACGAGTGAAAGCAACACCGATTTGGAGAACATGTACGTAAGACTGTTTTGTTGCTTGGATTATGCAGACCGTTCTTTACATACAGGTACGGTCGACTTTGTTTCCACTTTCAACCCACTATCTTTCCACAATCAATGTCTTCGCCCGTAGCCTATGGCGCCACTTATCTGGATTCAGCGTTGCTTTCGGCACGAGTTTTGTGTGCTTTATCGTACATTTTGTTCTCTTTTTCCCTCGAATTATTCGACATTTCGCCAGAGCAGAATTACCAAGGCATGCTGGGTGACCATGGAGAAGAGGACGGACGAGTTGACAGCAGAGAGCTGTTAGTTTTTCTTTTTCAATTTTGAGGTTGTGCGAGCTACTAGTAGTTTTCTTAGAACAGTTCTTTTTTGGATTTTTTAGTGTAACGTTCTTTTTTTCGGAGTGGATGCGAGCTAGCAGGTTTTTTTTAGAAAAAAAAACAAAAAATTTACCCAGCCCAATTCACCAGTAGAGAGAGAGAGAGACCGGGGGGAGGGAGGGAGGGATGGAGAGAGAGAGAGAATGCCCAGCCCGAAAGCATGTGCTTAATTTCCGCGAGAGAAAGACCTTCCTCCCACGCGTTTTCAGGCGCGCCCCCAACAGACCCCCACGCGTTTTTTTCGCACCGGCGCCCAAAAATCAGCCCAGCCATGCCCTCAGGAGCCCGTTTTTCGCCGGTTTGGACCGAAACTGGCGTCGACGGACCCAGGCCGAACCCGACACGCTGGGGGGCGCCCGGGGGTGCCGGGGCGAACGATTTTGGCACAAACGAGGATGGGCCCGCCGAGTCAGCGCGACGCCACTTCGTCGCCCTCATCGCCTCGGTTCCTGCAGGAATCAATGCGAAGGCCGTTGTGCCGGTTAGCCTCCATTGATGCCTCACGGGCGGCGCTGCGATGCCCGTCCCGCCCTTACCCGCCACGCGTCGCCCGGCATGCAGCCTCTCGCCTCCCCTGCTGCGGCTATAAAAGGCGACCTCCCCGCCGATGGACGCCACAGTTCTCATTTCCCCCCACTCCGGCGCACAAAGCTACAATCTCCCCGCCTTCCCACCGACGAACAGATGGCCAAGAGGTTTCCAGGCGACGGTGCGGCGGCGAATGGCTTCGGCCGCCACCATCTCCAAGAACCGGAGGCGCGCCTCCTCTACGAGGCCGAGTACCCGGCGCCCCCGGACATGCGGGTGCCGGGGGCGTGGAGGCTGAGCGCCGGCGGCGTCCCGGTGCCGCCTGTGCCCGAAGGGGAGGCACGGCGGGCCGAGATCGCCCGCATCCGCTCGTCCCTGACGGAGGAGCAGCGGAATGAGCTGCGGTACGCCGCCGACAGCCACACCATGTGGTCCATGTACTTCGCGCGCCGTCGCGAGGAGCAGATCGCCTCCACGAACGGCGTCATCCCCCGCAGCCGCCTCAACGCCGACGGGCGGCGCGAGTGGTGGGGCGTGCCCGGCCGCACCCTTGAGGCCGTCCTCGACCACATCGAGACCGGCAACGTGCCGGGCCTCGAGTACCCACCGCGGCCGTCCTTCTCTCGCCGTCGTGGCAGCTCCTGGACGGCGCGGCGGATGGAGCCGGGGTCGTCCTCGTCGTCGGGCTCCGGCTCGCCGGTGCTTCGCCCCGTCAAGCCCGAGCCGGAGGAGACGTCGCTCGGGCGCTGCACTCACAGCGGCGCCATCGTCATCAACGAGGGTGCCCGGCCCTCCCCGCGCTCCCTCCGCCTGGTCCGGCCGAAGCCCGAGCCGGGGCTGCTCCCCGTGAAGCCGGAGCACGTCAACATGGTGGCCCCTGACGATGAGTCCACCCTCAAGTGGGCGAAGGAGGACTACGTTCGCGAGCAGGTGCGGCACCGCCAGCGTCGGGCGTACCTGGAGCTCCAGGCCCGTTGCCGCGGGCGCGAGGAGGGCGGCGTCATCGTCCTCGACAGCGACGAGGAGGACGAGGCCGGGCCGTCCAGCGCCCCACCGCGTGTTGGCGACCCCAGCCAGGGCTGCAGCAGGGACGGTGGCGGTGCGGGCGAAGCGCGACGACGACGACAACAGCGGCGACTACACCCGCTTCTACAGGCTTCTCGGCATGTAGACGACGGCGGCGGCTAGGCTTTTAGTTTGGCGTAGTTTGCATGTTTTTATGTTTTTGTACAAATTTCAATGAAGTATCACCGAGTTCGTGCAGAAATCGCCGAGTTCGTACAAAAATCGCCGAGTTTGCAAAAATTTGAACGGAATATCGCCGAACCTGCGGCGACCTGTGGGCCGACGACTGGGAACGACGTCGCCCCCAGGGGTCAATCTAGCGCCGGTTCGCCCCCAGGCTGCTCTTGGCCGAACGACTGGAGATGCTCTCAACCGCAAGCCCTCTCGCTCCTCCCAGTCGTTCTGAATGCTTTGCCTTCTGTTTGATAGCCGTTATGTGAGGTGGTGATTCTAAATTGGCTAACTGTCAGTATCTTCATGAGTTGTAATGGTATGAATTGGGTCCACTATGGGCCGGTTAGTTTCATTTTGATGTACTCAAGTTTTATGATCAAGAAGCTCTGGCTGTTTCATGGTTGCATTAAATATATACGAACTACTTGTGTGAATATCCCTTTGGGATGAAGTGGCTACCATGTTGATGCTAAAACTATGAAGTCGTTTTGGTAAGCTTTTGAAATAGTTGCCAGTTGATCTGCCTTGTGTCTCTGTTTTCCTTTTTAATCGAGGTTTTCTTCTTTGTTCGAGATCATCCAGTGGTTAAAATATTTAGCCAGTATATATCGGTTTCCTGTTTCTAAGTTCTCTTATAGCTGATGTAGATATCGGGGTGTTCTCCTCTTTGATGAGTAGCAAGTTGAACTGCAGTTTTGGAAGAGCATTGCTCGTCAAATTGCATGATGGCATTATAGTCGACTTCTCAGTGAAACGTTCTGTTGCAATTCATTCTTTTTGAAGTATCCATTGCATCTGTTTAGTTGTTGACACGTTCTTCTCTGTTTCATTGTTTGGGATCATCTGTACTCAGGTTCCAGATTGTGATCCCCTTCAGACACTGTAACTGCCAGCCACATCTGAGACCACGGTCGAAAGCAGGTTGTCTCAAAGATTTGTGTGGCAATACATACAATTGTAAAAGTAGGCTGAAAAGTCATTCTGATCATACGTACAATGTGCCATTGTAGGGTAATTACTCAGCTGCTCACATCACTTCTAGGCTACCCACAATCAGCTTTCTGTTGCCTGCATGTCCCTTCAGGCATCTGCGTGAATATGTGATAGTATTCATAGTTTTTGGATTGTGGTTGCAGTATAGCAAAGCGCGGCAAAAATGATGGACGGCACATGAAAGCAAGTTTCGATATAGCAGTATATGTGCCACGTGATGGAGTCCTGCCATTTACATATTGACTCTAGCTAGCTGTTCGCTTTATATGCAATATTCTGGCAATAATATATACATGAAATTTTCTGAAATTCTGCCTCTTCAGTTTATATGCAACATTCTGGCAAGAGGATGTATGCTCATGGCAAGATCTATTTGCTGGCTACATATATGCAATGCATTATTGAATTGATAACCTTGCTTGTTGCTGTCTGAGATGTGCACCAGTTGGTCAACTACACAAAGGAAGAGCCCACCTGAAAAGCATAGCGTTCCATGCCACTTATCCAGATTCTTGATTGCTTTCGACACAAGTTTTGTCGGCTTAACGAATAAAATCAAATCAGTTCGTTGTCCTATGAACCTGCTGTTCTTTATTTCCTTCTAATTATTCGACAAAGCAGAATTATTAAAGCATCCCAGTCATCGAATAAACAGCTGTCATCTATGCCATTTGACCATGATAACTGACCTCTTTTCTGAAGGGAGAGCTGTTGTTCTAGTAATTATAGTATTATATGGTTTTGTTTTTCACTTCAGAGAATCTAATAGATTTTACTGTTCCTTTTCTTCATAATATCTTCCCATGTCTTGCGCCGCAACTGAAGGAGATTTTTTCTCCTCATCAAACTGAAACTCTGCTGTTTGATATATACTCCGATCAGTCGGAGCATGTGGAGCCAAGCATAATGATTAATGAGAACCCATGATGTGCATTTTTTATTCCATAACCTTGCTTGTTGCTATCTGAGATGCGCACCAGTTGATCACAGGAACGACGTCATTAAGACATGTGTAGTTTTGAACGCCTGAAAGCAGCGTTTAGTTTGGAGAACATGTCTTCTGTTTTGTTGCTTGGATTCTGCAGACTGTTCTTTACAGGTATAGCCAACAGAGTGGTGCTTCGGTACACTACACTTTCAGTTAACTGCGCTGTACGTCTTCGTCCATAGCCTATTGCGCCGCTTATCCAGATTCTTAATTGCTTACGACACAAGTTTTGTTTGCTTTATCAAATAAAATCAAATCAGCTCGCTGTTATATGGACCCTTTTGTTCTTTGTTTCCTTTGAATTATTATTATTAAAGCATCCTCGTCATCGAACAAAGTTTATCGATGCCATTTCACCATGACAACTGACCAGTCATTAACAAGGATAACTTCCAGACTGTACATCGGTTGATGCACACAGCCGGAGAACAGGAAGTTCTATGTAGTACTCCCTCCATTTCAAAATACTCGTCGTGGTTTTAGTTTAAATTTAAACTAAAACAATGACAAGTATTTTGGAACAGAGGGAGTACCAGTTCTTCAATGAATTACTACCCTTCTTGGGATGAGTGTTCATGTTTTTGTTCTTACTTATTAGCCTGGTCTCACGCATGAGTAAAAAGTTCAGGCAACTCTAATACTACTATTGTCTCTTTATCGTCATTTCTCCCCATCCCTCTCTCCCAACAATTGAACGATTGTTCCTCCAATGCTAATCTATGGTACTAACTTACAAGCAGTAACATCAAACAGCGTTGTCCATCTGCCGAGCTTGACAGGGGCTCGCCCACTTAACCTAAAGAAATTATGGGTTCAGAAAAGCGTCGCTGTTAAAAGCAGCACTGATTTCTCTAATCGCCAGTGGCACATTATTTACACTATGATTGAGATCGATATGCTAAAATCGACGTGCCGTTCGCATGTTACTTACGACGACATATCGTTTGCTTCGTTCCCTTTCAGAGACGATGTATGTGGCTTCATGAGTCATGTTCATCCCCACCACCACTAGCTAAGCCGGCATGGTCGAGATGCTGGCTCCTAATGCTCGGTCCCGTTATTCGGATCATTTGGTTGGAGCTGGGCATCAGGACATATTCTGTGGTGGAGTGGTTTCATTTGGTAGGTGACCGTGAGTAGTAATCTGGTTCTGTGGTGGAGTTCCTGAAGCTTTGCTTCGGTGATGTAAAACCTTTTTGTCCTCTGTTCTCTACCTCTCTACATACAGAGTCTCTATGTTTTGGTCAAGAGAGTGATGCTGTACAAATGACCTGGTTTTTTGATCTTGAGGTGGTTTTGATGTTGAGTTGGAGAGGGACTGTAAAGGGGGAAATTACTACTACACGTTCATTACTGTTCGTGGACTATATGAATGTCCATTTTCTTGCTAGCTTAGCTAGGATGTTCGTGTGCATGCCTGTAGCCTTATGCATACTTGATGTCCTTCCCCAGCGCCACCTATCATGTTATGGTTTCCGAGGCTCGATTCCACTGTTGTTAATGTTATCATTCGTAGCTGAGAATGAAAATTATATGTACCCTTTTGTTCAAGCGTCTTGTTGTCTGAGATGTGCACTAGGCGATCACCTAGACGAATGAAAATTCTGATGCCGAAAGGTCTCTACAATTCCTTGCATAATTTATAGTGCCAGTTGCTCAAATATAAAACGTGAATAGATACATCTGTATGTAGACAAATCTAAGACAAGAATTTTGGGACGGGGGGAGTACAACAGTAATTCTATCTCAACAATCCCTAAAAATAAAACTCCCATCTCAACAGAAAAAAAGATACATTTAACTCTCATTCAGAAGAAGAAAAAAGACTACCTCGGCAGCACATTGGTTTGGACGCTATAAAGGAATGTCTCTTTTCTTGCTTGGACTGTTATGCAGGTGGTTTCCTCTCTCCGTTTGCATCACTGTCACCCATAGCTCTCCGGGTTCAGGTTTTACTTGGTTTCACAAATTAAACCACAATGCCGTTATCTGAAATTAACTGTTCAACAAAATAATCTCAATTTAACCTCATCAAACTCAAATTAGTCGTATGCTATTTCAAGAACATCAATATACTGATTGTGCGCAAAAAGAAACTGATGTAGTACTAGAATGACCAAATATGTGTTCGACTCCCGCGCTTGGCATGGGCTCATCCTACCCCAACCCTCAATGTTCAAATGATCCTGCATGCACGTCACTTGATCTTCATCCCAAATAGCGGGACCCTAGCTAGTAAGGTCCTATAACACGGTTCCATTGTTCCATTGTTGGAGGAGCGGTCGGAGCATGTGGAGCCGATCGAGCATAATGAGGACATGGTGCATTCTTGATTCGACAAACCAGCTTCTTGCTGTCTGGCATGTGCACCATTTGATCACAGGATAGTAAAACCATATGCAGTTTGAAACGACTGGAAGCAACATCGGCTTGGAGAACATGTCTGCAAGTCTGTTGTGCTGCTTGGATTCTGCATACCGTCCTTTCCTTGCATCACTCTGTCTTTGGCCGTAGCCTATGGCGCCACTTATCTTAGATTCTTAGTTGCTTTCGATACAAGCTTTGCGTGCTTTATCGTACCTTTTGTTCTCCTTTTCTCTCGAGGTACGTATTTCGACATTTTGCCAGAGCAAAAATTATTAAGGCATGCTGCATGACGATGGAGTGAGGAGGGACGAGTTGGCAACGGAGAGTTTTCTTAGAAATTGAAACATGTACCCCGGAACAGCAAAGTTAAATGTAGATGCAATCATTTTATGAAGACTCCGAAACTGGAGCCACGCCGACCATTATTCAGGATCAGAATAGAGCTTTCATGGCTGCACAATGTTGGTTCTTACCACACGCTTTCGACTTCTGAAGCTATTGCTATGAGGGTGGATTACTCCTAGCTAATTCGCCTGGGTGCAATATGGTTGAAGCTGAGCCGGATTCTTTGGAGGTGATCCACTTCTGCACAGGTGAATTACAAGGGTGGGACACGACGGCTGCAGTTTACACGGAATGTCTCGATGCAGCAAACCTAATAGGGAAGATCAAGTTCAAACATTGTAAAAGAGAGACTAATGGTGTCTCATGAGATAGCTAAATATAGTTATCTGAATTATCTATATCTTGTAATTGGATTGATGACCCTCCAGACCGGATGATTCCGGTCCTGGCGAACGATGTAATTGTTGTTAATTTAATAAAGCTATAACCATGATGGCCTTTCTAAAAAAAAGATATAACCATGATGTGCTCTTGAGCATGAGCTTGCGGCATGCGGTGAGGGCCTACGACTAGTGCTACACTGGACTCAGCCATCGCTTCCGGCGGAAACGGATGGCTCCGAAGCTGCTTAACTCTAGCCTTACAGAGCGCTCTACTAACATGTATCAGGTGGCTGGGATCGCTGAGATGGCGAAGGAAGGACCTGTACACTTCTGAAAAATCTATACTCCGGTCATCTATTTTGAAACGGAGGGAGTAGATCACAAAAGAATGCTACTCAAGCTATGGCAGCTCTAGGTGAGATTATTATCATTTCAAACGATTGTAAGGCCCATGTTGATTAAATTATATGCTTTGCCCCGCAAAAATGGGTATAGTATTTTTAGCGGTAAAAGTAGTTTTCTTTTTCAAAGTAGTTTTCTTAGAACAGTTCTTTTTTGTCGTAAAAAAATTTCTTTTTTTGGAGGGATGCGAGCGAGCCTTGCTAACTAAATTGGGCCAAGCCCATGAAAGAGAGGAGAATGAGAGGTGGGCTAAGCCCAGCCCAAAAGCATCAACGTCATTTCCACAAGAGGAAGACCTCCCTCCCTCTCCGCCGCCGCAGTCTCACCACCATAATCCACGGCGACCACGGCGAAGGCCGCAATGGCAGGAGCTCCGCCTCTCCACTGCGGCATCCCGGAAGAGATCACCATATGGGAGATCCTTGTCCGCCTGCCCCCAAGGCCCTCCTCCGTTGCCGCGCCTGGCGCCGCGCCACCTCCACCCACGACTTCCTCCTCGCCCACCACGGCCACCAGCCATCCCCCCTCATCTACGGTGAACACGACGACTCCCTATACATCATGCCCTTTAACCACCGGGCAGGGCTCGTCGTCGCCGACTCCGTCGCGCGACTAGACAACGTCCACGTTCCAGGCCTCCTGTGATGGCCTTCTCGTCATCTGCGCCTGCTGCTTCATGGTTTCACGCTCTTGGCAGTGGCGAGGGAAAACCCTATGCGCCACTCTCTGCGTCGAAGTGTCGGTGGTTCGCACAGGGGTTGCGCGAGCGAACGATGCAGTGGGCCGGCCCAATTGTTAGCGAAGTCTTCTTTTTCCTTGAGTATTTCTACCGGTTTTGGGAAGGTTCCTGAACCGTTTTTTTTCTGGTTTCTACTTTTGGTGGTTTTCGGTTTTTCTTTTTCCTTTTTTTGTTTTTTTTCTCTTTTTTAGTTTTTCTTTCTTTTTTTCGTTTTTCCTGATTCTTTAATTTTGTGTTTCTTTTTATTATTCTTTCGTTTTCCTCTTTATTTTGTTCCAAACTATAAATATTGTTCGTAATTTCAAAATGTGTTCTCTTTTTCAAAATTTGTCACATTTTCAAAAAAATGTTCAGGAATTTTAAAAAGTGTTCTCTTTTGCAAAAGTTGTCCACATTTTCAAAATAAAAGTTCAGGAATTTCAAAAAGTGTTTTCTTTTTCAAAATTTGTTCACATTTTCCGGAAAATGTTCAGGATTTCAAAAAAAGTTCTCATTTTCAAAATTTTGTTCACAATTTCAGAAAATGTTTGCATTCTTAAAATTTTGTTCACAATTTCAAATATGTTCACGTTGTAAAAATATTCTCATTTAGAAAAATGTTCACAATTTTTTTTTAAATGTTCATGTTTCATTTTTTCTGGAGTTCCAAATAATTTCCAATTTCAAAAATTGTTCACAAATTTAAAAAATGGTAAGTGTTTTCGAATTTTATTCAGGAGTTTCATATTCGCCTTTCCAAGTTTGATTTTGGAATTTCAAAAAATGTTCATCATTTTTCCGAAATTGTTCTGTTTCAAAAAAATTGTTCATCATTTTCAAAAAGTGGTCCTGTTTTAAAAAACACTAGTCCTTATAAAAAGTAAATCGCATGTTTTCATATGTGAACGCAACTTTGAGTTCTTATGACATTTGTGCTACGTACAATCAGTTAGAGCTGTCTAGTCTAGCTGTGATCCGAGGTCATGAGCTCGAATCCTAGTGCCGTTCCTATTTTTTACATCATTTTAAAATGAAGCTCGCGTGGTCTACTGATGGGCCGGCCCAGTGGTGGCACCAGTGCGCGTCGCTCCAACTATTTGCCGCAAAATGCGGTAAATAGGAGCTCCCTTGGTTTCACGCTCTTGGCAGTGGCGAGTCCAATGGGCAGGTTTCAACAGGTTGAGTATGCTTCGCTTCGGCCCGGCCCAACTAGTCCCAGCGCCCAGCCCATCAACTCCCAGCTCCCAGCCAGCCCATCAACAGTTCGAGCCAGCAGAGAAGGCCCTCCGCCCCCCGCCCCCTCACCCCGACTCGACCTCGTACAGACGCTCGACGGCGGCACGGCCACCTCGTCCAGGCGGTCCACAAAGTGCGCTCGTCGACGGTGAAGGGACACCTGTTGATATCTGGGTGGTGCAAGACTACAAAGACGAGGTCTGGGCATTGAAATATCAGGTTGACTTGCCGGTTGCAGAGATCAGAATGCAATTTGAAATGTTTGAAATTAAATATTGTCAGGTGAGAGCCGCGTCTTGCAAGGGTGATGTGCTTGTGTTGGTCGAATTTGATGATTGGCTACTTCAAATTGACATCAATGGCAGGTTGGTTGCTGGATTCCATCGCAGAGGCCTCATTCGTACACAAGTCCAGCTCAAACAAACTCTAGTTTTGCACACTTTTTTTCCGACACTAGAAGATTATGTTGTGAACGCTTTGCCTTCCGTTTGACAGCTGTTATGTGAGGTGGTGATTCTAAATTGGCCAACTGTCTGTATCCTCATGAGTTGTAATGGTATGAACTGGGTCCACTATGAGCCGGTTAGTTTCATTTCGATGTTTGCTAGTTTTATGATCAAGAAGCTCCGACTGTTTCATGGTTGCATGAAATTTATACTTGTGGGAATATCCTTTTGGGTTGAAGTAGCTAGCATATTGGTGCCAAAACTAGGAATTCGTTTTGTTAACCTTTGAGATAGTTGCCAATTGATCTGCCTTGTCTCTGTTTTCCTTTGAACTGAAGAATTGATTTGTTTTTTTAATCGAGGTTTTCTTCTTTCTTTGATATCATTCACTGGTTAAAATGTTTAGCCAATGTACATTGGTTCCTGTTTCTAAGTTCTCTTGTAGCTGATGATGAAATTAGGGCAGGTTCTCTTTGATGACTAGCAAGTTGAACCTCATTTTTCGAAGAGTGTGGAGCATTGCTCGTTAAGTTGCATGATCACATCATAGTTGACTTAGTGAAACGTTCTGTTGCAATTCTTTCTTCTCCAAGTATCCATTGCATCTTGGTAGGTGTTGACATGTTATTATCTGTTGCATTTTTTGGGATCATCTCTACTCAGGTTCCATTTGTATTCCCCTTCAGACACTGTAATTGTCAGCCACACGCCCACACCTGGAAGCACTGGTCGAAAGCAGGCTGTCTCAAAGATTTGTGTGGCAGTACATACAATTGAAAAAGTAAGCTGAAAATTCGTTCTGATCATTTGGTACTGCACGTACTATGTGCCATTGCAGGGTAATTGCTCAGCTGCCCACATCACTTGTAAGGCTACACACTCAGTTTACACTGTCCAATTAATTTAACATCTCCAGTATGCGATATGATTATATGAAACTGTCGAGAAGTCCTCATTTTAGACGCTGGATCAAAGTATTGCATAGGTACTGCTTTGCTCCATAATTTGTTGTGGTTAGTCTACAGTATTTTGTTAATCCAGTATTTCTATGTGGGGAGCTGCAATATAGCTAAGCATGGCAAAAATGATGGATGGCATTCTTGAAAAAAAGAATGGTGGATGACACAAGAAAACATGATTCAATATAGCTACTTGTTGCTTTTATATGGAAGTCGAATTGATAACCTCGCTTGTTACTGTCTGAGATGTGCACCAGTCGATCAACCAGACAAAGGAAGAACCCACCTGAAAAGCATAATCAAGGCATATGCAGTTTTGACGCCTTGAAAGCAACATTGGGTTGGAGAACATGTCTGTTCTGTTGCTTGGATTCTGCAGATTGTTCTTTACAAGTATGCCCAACTTCCCCCTCAACCTACTGTGCTGTACGTCTTTCCCTGCATCACCGTCTTCACCCATAGCGTTCTGCTCCACTTATCCAGGTTCTTGATTGCTTTCAACACAAGTTTTGTTAGCTTTACTGAATAAAATCAAATCAGTTCGTTGTCCTATGAACCTGTTGCTCTTTATTTCCATCGAGTTATTCACAAAGCAGAATTATTAAGGCATCCCCGTCATCAAACAAACAGGCATTTATATATGCCATGACAACTAGTCAACTAACCAGTCTGTTTTTCTGAAGGAAGAGATGTTGTTCAATGATATGGTTCTGTGCGTGTGTAAAAAATGTACCACCCTCTGTACCTAAGAAAGTAAGGCCGGGGTTCAGATTAGCGTGTTAAAAGCAAATCAGTTTCTATAATCATCAACGGCACATGATTTACACTGTTGAGATCGGCCGATGTACTGAATCGACGCGCCATTTGCCCTTCGGCCATCAGGAGGACAGGTCGTTTTCTTCATTCCCTTTCAGACAATGTGTGTACTACGTAGCTTCATGATTAATCTTCTTTTCCACTTGCAGGTTGGTATGCTCGAGATGCTGGTTCCTCGTGCTTGGTCGCATTGCCCGGAGCATTTGCTTGGAGCTGGTCACATGAGGGCAGCATGCCTTTCAATGAGCGCATCACTGCCGCGCACGGAGCTGCGTGGGGCGCGTTCCAAAGGCTTAAGCCCAAGGTGCTGGACCTTCACAACTTTTGTGCCTGAAGAGGGAGCAATGAACTACGGACGGCTGTGAGACTCTCTTTTCTCTCACCAATAATATTTGGGAATGCACTGTCTCACCAAAAACTGAAGAAATATATGCTAGTGGACAAGGTTGCTAGCTAATAAACTGTCAGGATGGAATCGTTTCATGTGGTGTACCACATGCTACCCCTGGACTTGTTGCACCTTAGGGCATCTCTAATCGATCCCCAATAACTGGTTAGAGGAGCATAAATTCAATTTTTCTTCTCTAGCCGGGAACTAACCAAACCCCAAAAATCGTTAGCGAAGGAAGTTTTTTACTCCGCGGTGGCCGCGACTCTTAAATATATGTACTCGACCGACCGCTTGTGGAGTAAAAATTCCCCACCCCACTTACCACCAACTCCACAATAAAAATCTAGTAAGTACTATTTTACTTGACTATTGACGGAAGGACCATCATCGCACGTAATTGCAGCCTAATTTATTGTGCAGCCCATACTAACCAGCCTCGAAGACACCAAACCCTCTTACCAACGAGCGTTCAGACAGGGAGCGGCAGCTAGGGGCTATCGTCTTCCTCAAAGCTCAGTCCGTTGAGATCCAGATCTCGTCTCTGCTGAGCGGCCGGCCGGCCGGTGAAGCAGGATTAATTCATTACACTTCGCCCATCGATTCGTGGTACATATTTGCAAATGCCTTGTGTTTTCTGTAAGTTTGTTGGATGGTATATACAAGTTTTCATTTCGTCTTACTTAACTTGGCGCTACCTCTGCCCCACCTCGAGTTCCCTAAATTTCTTGTTGCCTGCTAGTACTCTCAAGTGCCAAGATAGTTAGTCGACCTTGCGCTTGCGACATGGCTCAGGTCAAATCAGTCTATATGGATCTGTTACTGTTTCTGATGAATGTACTTTCATAAATAGCTAACTGGTTACCAGCGGTAAAGAAAGTCAAATTAGGGTAACCAGACAACAATATCACTAGCTAGTAGTATCTGTGCTAATTAAGTCTATAAATTCGAATTTCAGATATATTCTACTGGTTAGATGGTCAACTCGACCTCCATATGTGTGAGATCTTTTACGGTGTGGGCACGAGTTTCTGTTACTGTTAAGATTCAACCATGTGTGATATATGAAAATCTAAGAGGACAAAGCAAGTTCTTAGCGAAGGCGGGGTTTCAAGCGTTTAAGTAGGCACCTTTGTCACTGGGATTTGGGTCTAAGATTCTTGTTGAATTTCAACTTTATTGCTTGCTTTCGAGGATTCAGAGCATAAATGAGTGTTTTAAGTAACTAATGAGTACAAATTGACGCTTGGAGATCAGCCGTCATCAGCCCAAAGTTGGGACAGGTGCCGTCACTCGTCAGCAACAAGAAATTGGAGCTTAATTTTACTACGCACATACCAATTTGAACACTTCTTTGCGCTGCAATTATAGGCTTGATGTCTATTTTGAAGTGACTGGGAGTTTTTAAGGCAAGAATTAGCAACGCTGTTGTATCTTCATTCTCTTGTTCTATATTATTCGTGACATTTGCCATCTGGTATAGTGGAATCATGAATAATGTTATCTGCTCATATTTGAAGGGTACTGTACCATAGTACGTAATTGCAAATGGACCACGGAGTCAGTACTAGGCACAAAGCTCTGGAGCGCGTGCTGCTTGATGTAAGTGCGGAACCAACGGATCTGCCATTATCACTTTTAGAAGACATCACAAATAGTTTCTCCGAACATCAGCAAATCGGCGTTGGTGGATTTGCGGTGGTTTATAAGGTTCGACAACTGCAACAAGCCTCCGTCCTAACTACAGTTGCTCTACAAAATAAACTGACATATGCTCACCTGATGTCACACCACAACGTCCAAAAAAGCTTGTGCTGACAATACGTGCTTGTGACTGCAGGGAATGGTTGGAAATGAGCCAGTTGCTGTGAAGAGGCTATCCAGGACGTTTGATATGCAGGAAAATAAATTCCACAAAGAGGTTGAGTGCTTGATGAGGGCCAAGCACAAAAACATAGTGCGCTTTTTAGGATATTGTTCTGACACTCAAGGAAAAATTGCAGACTACGAGGGGAAGCTGGTCATGGCAGATATACGAAATTGGTTGCTCTGTTTTGAGTATGTACCCAACGGCAGTCTTGATAAGTACATAACCGGTAAGATCCAAACTTTATTTCCATCTTTATCACGTTATTATATAGCCCAAGGATCCCATTACGTGATGCAGACTGCCATTTCTAGTTTTATTACTTACATTATGCAATCTGTCTAAAGTATGGTAATCCGGAATCCCTATCTCTACAGATGCATCTCATGGACTTGGATGGAGGGAGCGTTATCAGATAATTAAGGGAATATGTGAGGGACTGTGTTATCTTCATGAGAGTCGCATTCTGCACTTAAATCTGAAACCCGCCAATATTTTAATAGATAATCACATGGTACCCAAAATAGCTGATTTTGGTCTTTCAAGGTGCCTGGACAAAGAGCAAACGCGGGTTTTTACTTCAAACCTATGTGGATCAATGTAAGCCAGCCACTAGAGAGCTCTCCTTTATTTCATTTTGTTTGGGGTGAGTTTAATTTCTATTTCACAGTCAGTGAGAAGTAACTTTATTAATCTTCATGTAGGGGATATATGGCACCAGAATTTATAGTGGACACATCTCATTTGCGTCGGACATATATAGTCTTGGCGTTATAATCGTGGAGATATTGACCGGACAAAAGGGTTATTCCGAAGATGATAATGTAAGAATAATTTAAGCATTTCTCCAAGTTAAAGCATAAAATTATAAATTAATATATTACTACCTCAATTCCAATGAATAGTATGCACACAAATTTTGACATTTAACTTTGAGGCAATGTTTAAGTAAAATTTGTTTTTTTGGTAAGCACCTCTTTTGCCCCTGCCTTATTTTAAGTTCTATATATTTTTCATGTTTGAAGAGTCATCACAAACATCTTTACTTGGAACTTGAGAATTTTGTAACTACAAATTGTCGCGGTCCAGTATTACCAATGTATCCTTCACGTATAACATCCTGTTTAGCACATGTTTATCTTTCGTGATTTTTTTTAAGCGAATACACAAAGCTTGCGTATCATTCATAATAGGTAGAGAAGAAATATTACAAGAACATGGGTTTTGGATCGCTAGAGAGCTCCGTACACAGGGATGGCGGAGTTGCTAGCTTGAGCATGATAGAACATGGGTGTGCTCAGACCCAGCAAAGCACACATACTACGGCACTATAGATGGTAGACCTTTCGCCTCTGCCTTGATTCAATTGCGTGCCTCCTCCTGGATGGAATGCATGAGCTGCGCTCTGAACGGGGAGCAGCCATCAAACACGCAAGAGTTGCGATGTTTCCAGATGGACCAGGCCACAAGTAGGATTAGCGATGTGAGACCCTTCCTGGAGATGTCCGGCGAGGAGGCGTGCATAGAATGCCACCAGTCCAAGAAGCGATCAGCCGGCGAAGGCGCTTGAGCCGAGCAGCGGCACCAAGACAGCGTCCTGCCACACCTGCCTAGAGAATGGGCAGCCCACCAATAAGTGCTCCATGGACTCGGGCGCCTGGTCACAAAGCATGCAGGGCGTGTGGTGTGGGAGGCCATGGCGAGCCAAACGGGCAGAGGTCCAGCAGCGATCCTACAGCGCAAGCCAAGCAAAGAATTTTATTCTCAAGGGTGCCCAAGACCGCTAGGTGAGCTGCCAATGGGGCGCGCTGATGGAGCCCTGGAAGAGGGCTCGGCAGCAGTTTTTAGCAGAGTAGATTCTGCTCCCCATCCAACGCCAAGGAAGATTGTCCGGGTCGGTGTATAGAGCGATGTGGTGGAGACGTCGCCAAAGCTCAATATACTCCACCATGGCAATGGGGGTGAGTGCTCCTTGGATGTTGCGAATCAAGGCTCTCTGGTCCAGCCTTGTGGCCACATCGCGATAAGTTGTCTTGGTCAGTCATCAATCCTTGATAAGTTGTCTAGGTCATTCATGATAAGTTGTCTAGGTCAGTCATCAATCCTTGTTTTGACATAGTGTACCTTCTAAGTGAGACGATAGATGGCCACATCAAGTGGTGCAATTTATCTCCTTTTTTTAGAAAACAGTTTTGCGATGCATATATGCATCTGGTAACGAAAATACGCTGTGTTCTATACAAAATATTCTAATAGAAAATTAGAAATACATATGTATGTATGTATGTATGTATGTATGTATGTATGTAGACACACAAACTGCACCCTTAGGCCGAAATAGTTTCTTGTGGAAAGGATGTGATGAGGTTCAAGCGTACCAAACTCTAAGATTATCATTTTTTGTACCTGGCGCAAATTTGCATATTAGTTTTGTCCGAAATTTGCAGTTATATATGCTTATAAGCGTTTGAACTTTGTAAGAACTGGAGTGTGTATTTTCAATAGGTGATCAAAATAGTATTACCTCTGTTTCAAATTATAAGATGTTTGGGATATTTCAATATGGACTGCATATGGACCGCATTGAGTGACAAACACACTAAAACGCGTCCATATACATCCGACTTGAAGAACGATAATCTTATAATTTGGAATGGAGGGAGTGCTTTGGTGTTCTTTTTCTCTCTAGGAGCTATAGATCACATATTACTGAAATAAGTCCTAACTCATAAATGCAACTTTGTAGGTAACTGAAAGCTGGACGATTCAATTGCAGGCATCAGATCAGGCGGACACTCAGTTGGAACAAGTAAGAGTATGCACCAAAATAGGGATAGAGTGCATGAACCAGGACCCAAAGAAGAGACCTGTCGCGAGACACATAGTCGACGTGCTTGATAAAACGAAAACTACCATCAGCATTCAGAGAAACGGTGGAACCGGCGTGGTCCGAGCCCGTGCGCTCGAACTGCGCCATTTTCTCCCTCAATACGAAGCGCACGGCGGCTGCCCTGAAGCTGTGGAGTTGGTCTCTGTTCAGCGATGCAAGAAAAAAAGAAATGAAGAAACTGACGTCGGCAGCTCATCACATAATCCGCCGACCTCGCCTGCTTACAGCGTCGGGGACGCAGCGCCGGCAGCGACGGGTGGAGGCCAGCAGGTGTGGGTGCTTTGCCGGAGCAAGGAGTTGTGGGACCGCCTGAGCGACCCGGCGTGCCCGAAGGAGGTGTTCCGGCTGGCCTTCCGCATGTCGCGCGCCACGTTCGATGTGCTGTGCGACGAGCTCAGCGCCGCGATCGCGAACGGCGCCGAGGACACCGCGTCATGCCCCGCCATCCCAGTGCACCTGCGCGTCGCAGTCTGCCTCTGGCACCTCGCCACCGGAGAGCCCCTCGACGAGGTCTCCCGCCGCTTCGGCCTCAGTATCTCCACCTGCCACGACATTGTCCTCAAGGTCTGCGCCACCCTCGCCACCGTCCTCCTGCCCAAGGCCATCGGCTGGCCGCTGGACTCCCCGGCCGATGCCGCCTCCAGGTTCCAGGCCTTATCCGGGATCCCCAGCGTCGTCGGCGCCGTATACACCGACCACATTCCCATCCACCCACCCAAGGATAACGCCGCTGAGTACTACAACCGCTGTCTCACAGAGCGGAATAACAAGGCCTCCTACTCCGTTGCCCGTTCAGGCCGCCGTGGACGCTGACGGCGTGTTCACGGACGTGTGCATCGGCCTCCCTGGCTCGCTGTCCGATGCCGCCGTGCTCGAGAGGTCGGCGCTGCACATCCGCTGCGAGACCGGCATGCTCGGACACGACCAGTGCCGGCTGGTGGGCGGCATGAGCTACCCGCTCACAGACTGGATGTTCGTACCGTACGCGCACCAGAACCTGACATGGGCGCAGCACGCCTTCAACCAATGCGTCGCCGCCGCGCATGCAGCAGCGCGGGGCTCGTTCCAGAGGCTCAAGGCGAGGTGGCGCTGCCTGCAGCGCCGCAACGAGCCCAAGCTATCGGAGCTCCCCAACATGATCGGTGCCTGCTGCGTGTTGCACAACTTCTGCGAGCGCAGGGGCGAGGAGCTCGACGCCGATCTCCAGTCCGAACTGTCCCAGGACGAAGACAACGTGGTGGCCGCTGCCACCCCAGTGCTATCCGCAGCGGCCGAGAAGGAGCGTGACAGGATTGCTCACGACCTCCGCGGCGGCCAGCCCAGAGTTACATTCCTCTAGTTGTCTGTTCTTCATAGCACCGAACTCAGCTTTTGTAATGTGATAGACTACTGAACTTCCATGAAAGCATAGGAGTAATCCTGGTTCAGAAGATGCAACTTCCGGATAGGATTAATTTTTTTTTTTCATACTTGTTCTAAGAAAAATTGAGAAGGCACTGACAATGATATCAGAAAATGTAGCTCATTCAAGTCCTATATAAACTGTCAAAACGTCTTACATAGTTACATTTGTTTACAGAGGGAGTAAGTATCATAATGTGGAAGAATAACCTTGCTTGTTGCTGTCTGAGATGTGCACCAGTTGATCAACCAGACGAAGGAAGTGCCCACCTGGAAAGCATAATTAAGGCATATGCAGTTTCGAAGCCCGAAAGCAACATCGGTTTGGAGAACATGTCTGTTCTGTTGCTTGGATTCTGCAGATTGTTCTTTACACGTATGCCCAACTTCCCCCTCAACCCACTGTGCTGTACGTCTTTCCCTGCATCACCGTCTTCGCCCATAGCATTCTGCGCCACTTATCCAGGTTCTCAATTGCTTTCGACACTAGTTTTGTTAACTTTAACGAATAAAATCAAATCAGTTTGTTGTCCTAAGAACCTGTTGTTCTTTGTGTCCTTCGAATTATTCGACAAAGCAGAATTATTAAAGCATCCTCGTCATCGAACAAACACTCATCTATGCCATCTGATCATGAGAACCGACCACTCTGTTTTTTCTGAAGGAAGAGATGCTGTCCGCCTGTCCTAGTGATGTACAGTAGTATATGGTTCTGTTTAACACTTCAGAGTCTAATTTTACTGTTCCTCTTCTTCATAATATCTCCCCATGTCTCTCGCAACAACTGAAGGAGATTGTTTTCTCCTCATCAAACTGAAGCTCCGGTTGCTATATACTCTGATCGGTGGGAGCATGTGGAGGCGAGCATATTGAGGACGTGTGATGTGCGTTTTGATTCGATAACCTTGCTTGTTGCTATCTGAGATGCGCACCAGTTGATCACTGGAAGAGCATCACTAAGACATGTTCAGTTTCGAACGCCTGAAAGTAACGTTAGTTTGGAGAACATGTCGTCTGTTTTGTTACTTGGATTCTGCAGACTGTTCTTTACAGGTATAGCCAACAGAGTGGTGCTTCGGTACACTGAACTTTCAGTTCACTGCACTGTACGTCTTTCCCTGCATCACTGTCTTCGGCCACTTATCCAGATTCTTAATTGCTTACGACACAAGTTTTGCTTGCTTTATAGAATAAAAATCAAATCAGTTTGCTATTCTATGGACCCTTTTGTTCTTTATTTCCTTTGAATTATTCGACAAAGCAGAATTATTAAAGCACCCTCGTCATCGAACAAAGTTCTCTATGCCATTTCACCATGGCAAGGATAACTTCCAGCCTCTACATCGGTTGATGCACATCGCCTGAGAAAGTAAGTTCTATGTAGTACCAGTTCTTGATTTAATTACTACTATTCTTGAGATGAGTGTTCCTGTTTTTTTTTTCCTGCTTAGCCTGGTCTCATGCATGAGTAAAAATTTCAGGCAACTCTGATACTACTGTTCCTTTTCTTCAGATATATCTCCCCCGTCTCTCTCACACACAACAACTGAATTTTATTTATCCAATGCTAATCTTTGGGTCTAACTCAGAAGCGGTAACATCAAACAGCATTGTCCATCTGCCGAGCTTGACAGGGGCTCGCCCTCTTTACCTAAAGAAATTATGGGTTCAGAAAAGCGTCGCTGTTAAAAGCAGACACTGATTTCTCTAATCGCCAGTGGAAAATTATTTACGCTATGGTTGAGATCGATATGTCGAATCGACGTGCCATTCGCCTGTTACGAGGACTACATATCATTTTCTTAGTGCACTTTCAGAGATTAATTTCCTGTAGCTTCATCTTCATTGGTCACGTTCTTCCCCACTACCACTAGGCCGGCACGGTCGAGATGCTGGTTCCTAATGCTCGGTCCCAATATTCGGATCATTTGGTTGGAGCTGGGCATCAGAACATATTCTTCGACGCCCACCTTGTTATCTGAGATGCACACTAGGTGATCGCCACAACGTGCACAATATGCTGAAACATGGTGGCCCTGTGACTCCCAGGTATAATTCTTCAACTTGAAATCAGAGTTCAGAAGATGGCCTAGTTCCACGCTTGTTTGCTTTTCACGCTTGGGTTCTGCGGATCGTCGACGAGTAGATCGCCACTACCTTTTCCCCCCTTTCAGTCCCCGTATCGTCTTTCAGTTCCAGCCCAGCTCGATCCTTGCTTTCAGGGCAACTCTTGTTTGCTTTTCTCAAACTAATAAATCAAATAAAATCAAATCAGTTTTGCATCGTCGATCCTCTGTTTTCTTTCTTCTTTCGTTGGAATTTTTCGACATCAATCTGAACTTAATCAGCCTATGCCTCTGAACTTTATTGGTGTGTATGCTTTGTTTGCACTAGTAATATACTACCTCCATTCCAAAATATAAGACGTTTTGGTAGACCGGTGAAAAACAGAGGTAATAATATACTGCTCTATGTCCCCTATGTAAAGATGTCTTTTTTTGTTTGCGGGGAAAAGATGTTCTTCTGTTAGAGTATGATCAGACATTAAAGCCTGACTATCTACTGCGCACGCAGGTCAAAGATGAAAATTGTGGTCAACCGTTAATTTCAACAGCAATCAAAATCACCAATTGGTCAAAGGCCAATATGAACAAATCAACAGGGCGACCAGTTCGAAATTTGCAAATTGTGGTGAAGATTAATTACGTCCAGTACAAGGCAACTTCCTTTATTATTATTGTTACACCATGACAGTAACCACGAAGACATACAAGCAGCAGCAGTGAAGACGCAGCCGCCATGACGGCTCCACGTCGCCATCACCTGCTACTTAGCTATACTACGTACGTTAACCAGACACGCAAACAAGAAACAACAGGCCAGGGAGAGCAGAGCAGAGGATGAAGAAGAATTGAAGCAACGTCAGCCCATACGTACGTACGCCCAAGCAGTGGTGGGCGTCGTCCAGCTTGGCTTTGGCTTGGCTCAGGCGGCTAGAGGGCGAGGACGAGGCCGGGGAGGGAGTTGCGGGCGCGGTCGGGGCGGCGGCTCTGCCAGACGCACTTGGACGCGGCGGCGGCGGCGAGGCGCGTGACGGTGAGGTCGGTGTTGAAGTACTCGCGCAGCTGGGTGATCACCCCATCGCCCCCCACGGTCCACGCGTGCACCCAGTACGCCTTGGCCTTGTCGTCGACGCCCTCGGCGATGACGGTGGAGCCGAAGGCGTCCACGGAGCGCGGCTGGAAGCGGAACAGGGACGGTGATGTGCCGCCGGTGAGGAGGCGCATCATGTGCTGGTGCGCGGGCGGGCCATGGAACCACCACTCGAGGTCCGGGGCGAGGAGGGAGTGCACGGCGGCGTGGTCGCGGCCGTTGAGCGCCTCGTAGAGGCGGAGCACCAGGAACTTGTTGCGCTGCTCCTCGGTCTCGTGCCCGCGCGCGGAGGCGAACCCGCCCTCCAGCTGATCCAGGTTAGCCAGCTCCTCCCGGGGTTTCCGGCCGAGACGAAGAAGAAGACGGCGACGGCGGCTTGATCTCAACTACTTGCTGCTCGTGATCTCAACTACGGCGAGAAGCAGCGAGATACGGTGGGTGCAGAGGCTCCGAGAGATTGGAGTGTTCGGAGCGGCGCGGGGCGCGTTTTATAGCAGGCGGGTGCGCGCGATGATGGATTGATGGGCCCGTGCGTGCGCGCCAGGGCGGACGGCAACCAGATCGGGCTAGGATTGGGCCCCGCTGCTGAGTCGGATGATGGGTGGTGGTGGTGGTGGTGGTGGGACCCACCGACGGGGAACCAATCAGAGTGAAAATTTACGGATTTGCCCCTTTTTTAAATCTTTAACACAAAATGAACAGGTTTCAAAAAGTATTCACAAAATGGCCCACATAGACATGGGCTTGGGGTGTCATGCTAAATAGCATGGCGTCTCAGGCTGGGTCGTCGTGCTATCTAGCATGGCAGCTTTGCCCCGCGCGTCATGAAAATGGGCCGTTTCGTGGAATTCTTTTGAATCAGGTTCATTTTGTGCTAAAGTTTCGAAAAAGGGCCAAATTTGACAATTTTCACCCAGTAAGAGAGGGCCCGAGGAAAGGGAACCGTTCGCTTCCTCCTCCCATGCCACTTGAGGCTTAGGATCCATCGTCATCGTCACCGTCCCCCATCCGCACCGCGCCACTAGGTGAATCTTCAATGACGATGTCATAACCATCATTGCCAGCGCTCTCATCGAGTCTAACCCCGAGGAAAACATTGTAGTCACGCTTGAGCTCTCCACCCATGAAGCAGATGAATGCCACACACGAGAAGAGGAGCGCTGTCGGCGCATCGCTGCCCCGCCGACGAGATGGATGAGTTGCAACAGCTGGAGCTCATCGCTTGCCGACGAGATATCCATTGAGGATGGCGAGTGTGAGGCTAAGATCCAATGCCACCGGGCCGTCGCCGAGCCGCTGAACTCTGGCTCTGACACGGACCTAGACGAGGTGCACCTATCGTCCTCCTCCTCCTCCTTCAACAATTAGACAACGTCGGGTGGCCCCTATCTACCGGGTCTAACCATGTCGAATAACAACATTGTGTGTCTATCTAGTGTGTTTTCTTTTTGCGGGGGCGTGTCTATCTAGTCTAAGAATGCATATATTGTTTAGTCTCAAATCATACGCAACGAACTTTGCCCCCAAACTATAAGAATTTAGTATTTCAAATGTCGTTTGGGTTGTTGATTCACCTTTAATCCTGGTTTGTGTGCCAAAATTGGAACTAAAAATATAAAAAAAAGGCAAATAACAAAAGAAAGGAGGAAATATAACTTGTAGAGATTGCATATTGGTTAGTCAAGTTTGCGCGTTGCCTCGGCAACCTCCAAAATATTAGAAGCACGCTCCACACAAATTTTGATGACTACTCCCTGTGTAAGTAAATATAAGAATGTTTAGATCACTAAAGTACTAGTTAGAGTTGCTCTTGGATTGGTTAGGCCAACTCCAGCGCGCGACCCCATCCTGTCCGAGTGCGTCCGTTTGAGGTAGAACAGACGAATAGCGCGGCCCAACGCGCGGCCCCAAACGGACAAATGTCCGGATTTCGTCCGTTTTCGGCCCATTTCCAGCCCAAACTTGTGCCGAGTTTGAGGTGAAACGGACATCGTGCGAACGGGCTCGACACACGCCCTTGTCCCCCGCCCCGCCTGCTGTGGGTCACTAGTCATCAATTCGCTTCAACGCCTCACCCGCTTCCCCCGCGGCCGGCCGCACTATTCTCCTCCGCCTCCTCACCGCCACCCCCGGGCGTCCATACCAGAGCACGTCTCGACATGGCCGCCACCACGCCCGCGCTTTCGTAGGAGTTTTGGCCGTCGCCGTTGTAGCCGGTGGCAGAGGGGATACGACCGCCGACGATGATTATGGACCACGGCGGCCACGACAGCTCCCGACGAGTGCTCCAGAGCGGCCAGTAGCCGGCCGCCAACCACCCCTGCTGCATCGAGGTGATCATCGCAACCTCTTTGCCACCACGACCGTAAGGTGTTTGACACTTTTCCCACATAGGTATGGATAGTGGAGATGAATTTTTCTTCCACCACTTTATTTATTCATCGGATGATTCGTCCTAGGATGATGAAGATCTTGTGGTGGCTGCACCGGTCGTTCACGACCACATTGAACGGCAGCTTCCTCGGTACAGGGGGGCACTCCCTGGCCATGCTCCCAACCTGAACTGCAACAGGAAGAGAGGCCACGCCCTGCTCTATGCCGATTACTTTGCGAACACCCCACTCTTCAAGCCGGATAAATTTTGTCGCCGTTTTCGTATGGCAAGGCATGTGTTCAATCGTATCAGAGAGGGAGTGGTTGCTCACGACCCATACTTCGAGTGTAAGACGGATGCCCTTGGCAAGCTTGGATTCTCCTCTTACCAGAAATGCACCGCGACCATCTGCATGCTTGCATATGGAATTCCAGGCGATCTGGTGGATGAGTATGTGCGTATGAGTGAGTCCACATGTCCGCTGTCATCAGATAGCTTCGCAAGGCCGTGGTGGCGTGTTTGGCCTCGAGTACTTGAGGCAGCCAATCGCCACGACTGACAGAGAGATTGTTGGCGACCAATGCAGCTAGAGACTTTCCAGACATGCTTGGCATCATAGATTGTATGCATTGGGAGTGAAAGAACTGCCCATTTGCTTGGCAGGGCCAGTACAAGGGGCATGTTAAAGCGTGCACTGTCATATTAGAAGCGGTGGCTTAGCAGGATCTTTGGATATGGCATTCATTCTTCGGCATGGCAAGTTCTCACAATGATATCAACGTCTTGCAGCGTTCTCCAGTCTTCGCAAGGCTTGCAGAAGGCCACTCCCCACCTGTCATCTTTGAGATCAACGTCCACCAGTACAATGAGGGATACCACCTAGCTGATGGTATATATCCTCAGTGGTCAACTTTTGTGAAGACAATCTTGAACCCCCAAGGTGAGAAGAGAAAGAGATTTGGCCAAATGCAGGAGAGTGCTAGAAATGATGTGGAACGTGCTTTTGGTGTCCTTCAATCCCGATGGGGTATCGTTCGAAACCCTGCGCTGACATGGGATGAAGGGAAGCTTTGGGAGGTGATCACTGCTTGTGTGATCATGCACAACATGATCGTCGAGGACGAGTGTGATGACAGCATCTTCGACCAAGGATTTGATTTTCAAGGTGAAAATGTTGAGCCCCTGCACCAAGAACGGGCCACATTTGAATAGTTTGCCCAATTTCATTGTGAAACGCGTGATTGGCACACTCATTTGGATCTTCAAAATGACTTGGTTGAGCACGTGTGGACTCACATTGGCAACCAATAGATGTATTGGTTCATCCAAGACAATTTTGATATGGTTTCAAAACTATTTTATTAGAGACAATTTTGATTGGGTTGTAAAACTATTTTTATTTTCAGACATTTAATATTTGGACGTGCAAACTTGTTTTGAACATTGAAATATGAATATATGGGTATTTTTAGCCGTGACGGACAAGATGGGGCCAAAGGATGCGTCCGCGCGCTGGACGCATGGCCACCGCATCCCAGCATAAGTCCGGGCATGACCCCATTGCCCTACCCTAACGGATAAAATCCACGCAAAACGGACGTCTGTTTGGGGTCATGCGCTGGAGTTGGCCTAACTGGTCGAATGACGGTGAAAAGAAGAGTTGATATGAGCGCAGCGTTATCTCGTCTTTTTCCTGCATGCTGGCAGCGACAGGGCCGTGAGTACATACACGATCGAGCCGGCCGGCCACTGCATGTGTCGTGTGCGTTCTAGGGGAGGTTCTATTCGGGCGGACGATTGGTCGACCGATTCCCTGACGTGGCTTTCCAATGAGATCCGCCTGACTCAGCCGCAGGACTATAGGACACAGCGGCCACCGACCCACGCATGATTGGCTTGGGAGGGAGCGGCCGCCAGTTCGTCCGTTTGCTCGTTGCTGGACCGACCCATCGCTCCTCCGATACCTAGAGGCTACGGTCCTGCAACGTGTCCGTGTGTGGCCATGCCAGCTTGGTGCATGGTGGCCGGTCACTTGTCCGCCACGCACGCACGCACACAGACCATGCCATGGCAGCACGTACCTCCAGTAGCAGTGGAGCTCTACGCATAGGCGCGCCCGCCAGCCCTACGGAGAGCTTTGGAACCTAGCGCTGCCGGGGGAGTGCCACCCGGGGCCGGTACTAGTCTAGTCTAGTGCACTACTACTAGACTGGATGGATGGACATGGAAAAGGGGCAGCCGACGGTGACGTTGCGCAGCACCAACCAACCACCCATCCCGATCGACGTCCAATCCAAATGTGCAAATCGCCGCCGCATGCCATGCCATGCCGTGATGCCAACTGGGTGACGGGAGGCATCGCGAGACGAAGCAGCGCAGGTGCATTCAATCGTCGTCCCCATTCTATGCGCGCCGGCCGGAGGCGATCGACCCAGCGTGTGGGTGCATCTCCCCTCCGACAGATCGGTCGACTGGGACGGACGGACCTTCCCGGAAGCACGAAGCTTCCCGGAAGCTTCGCCGCCCGCTCGCGACCTCGCTCCATGGCTTTTATCTGCACCCATCACCGCCGCAACAGATCCTGTCGTGCTACTTAATTTACTCCATTATTGTAGAGTGCAGACACACGAGTACAGTATCAGCTTCTCGTAACAGCGATGTGCAGCTACTGCTGATGATGAATGTCCGGGCTGGCATGTGCAATTAGTTAATCTGGACCTGGCCTGCTACTCCACCTGCCATCGATTATCAAGGCACACACATCATTGACCGACTCAACGAGACGTAAGGCCAACTCCACCACGCCACCTTATTCTGTCCGGTCCCGTCCGTTTGGGGTAAAAAGAACAAACCGGGCAGCCTAACGCGCGAGAGCAAACGGACTTTGTTCGTTTTGTGTCCGTTTTCGATCCATCCCCGGCCCAAGTTTGCGCCGCTTTTGAGGTGAAACAGGCACCACACGGACGCGCCGGCCGTCTGCGCGTGTCCTCTCCTGGCCCGCCCGTCGGTGGCACAGGGCGGGCCTTTCTCTATCCGCCCCTCCCTCCCTCCGGCCGCACCCCACTCCACTCTTTCCCACTCTTCCCCTCGCCGTCGCCGCCGCCGCCGCTGCCATTGCAGCCGTGCAGCTCGGACACGCGCTCGCCCAGCCCCTTCCCCTCGACGCCGCCGAGCTACCCAACCACGGCCACCTGGTTTGCGCACCCGCCGGCCGGATTTGAGGCGGATCCGGTCGGTCTTGAGCTCGCCCGGCTGTGGGAGGCCGGGCCGCGCCATGGACTGGCCGGGCACCTCGTCGGAAGGCCCTGGCAGGGCCGCAAGGCCACATGCAGGCAGTGGCTCGTCCTCTAGCCGCTCAGATCTGCACCGTCGGTGGTCCGCCGGCAGATACACGAATGGCGGCCGGCCGGGCTCGGTGCTTGCCCAAAAGCTCGTTGATACACCGTTGCCACTCATTAAGTGCGACCACTGCCCAAGGATGGTCGTGCGCCGCGTGTCTACAACGCCGGAACATCCCGGATGGGTGTTCATCAAGTGCTTAAACGATGGGGTATGTGCTCTTTTTAGCTTTGGTTTGTGCTCTCGGATTAGACTAGTTGTGCTAACTTCAAATTTTATTGTGTAGAAAAATGGATGCAAGTTTTGGTATTGAGAAGAAGAGTACATCGATATATTGATAGAGCGAAATTTAGTACATGTTCGTGCACTTTTGGCTAGCATAGAGGCTGTAGATGAGACAAGTGCACTTGTTGCTAGATTATAGGCTAGACATGAGACTAGGTGTAAGGAAGCAACATCGACTTCTGGCTTGAAGAAGAAAGGAGGATCCAACGTCGAGCCTCCTCCACAGATCAACAATGAGTGCATCGAGAAGGCTCTAACCCAACTCAAGGGAGCAGTTATGAAAGTTGGGTATCTTCTTAAATGCATTCTTGTGGTTCTTGTTTTCTTTGGCCTTACTTTACTAGTCAAAATATGATGATGTATTGTCATGTACCAAAAATGAATGATGAAAAAAAGTTAAAGACTTGCAAAGAAATGTGCACGCGGACAAAGATGAGGCCGGATGCATCCGCGCGCTGGACGCATGGCCACCGCATCCCGAAAACAGCCCGGATACGACCCCATTGCCCTAACCAAACGGACAGAATCCGGGCAAAACGGGCGTCCGTTTGGGGTCACGCGGTGGGGTTGGCCTAACGTATCTGCATAAATATGTCTCTATGATAGTATCTCTGCACTGCACGCACACAAGCATCAAACTGACCCAAGATCGATGGAAGATGCATATTCTTTAGTCTACGTACGTGTCGCTGTCCACATGTAGTCAGTGTGATCCTCTCTCACTAACGCACACGGCTCTTAAGAATCACGAGTATGATCTTATCACCGGTCAAGTAAGTGATCTGCTTGCGATTCATTGGTTGATTGGTTCCTGATAACATCGCACCTTCGTCAATCGATCCGCAACTGGTATTGTATGTTCTGCGTGATTGACATTGCATGCGTGATATGTATGATGATCATGCAGCTAGCTAGCCGACGGCCGTGCTAGTTAATCATTACGTTTCCCTATCCGCAACAAAAAAAAAATCATTACGTTTCCCTGACTAATTTTCTAGTAATTATGATGATATGATGTGGAAAAAGCAGCGTGCCCATCTCGATCGGTGTTTGATACGTCTACGGATTGATCGATTTGTCTTTATCAGCATACATGATCGATTCATTCTTCCGTTCGAATTACTGTTTTACATTTGTCTAAATACGTATGTATCTGAGACTTTTTTTAGTCTTGATACATCCGTATCTGCACAAATCAAGACAAAGAATTCGTAATCGAAAGAAAGACCGCCTACCTATCCCAGTTATCGCCAACACTAGTTACCCCAAACACGCCCCCTTCCGCATCATCAAATAGATACGTTTGCGGTTCCCGATTAATCGGTCGATTTCTCTCTCAAAAGTTACAATAAAAACTAGGCGAATGGCGCAGACGATATAGTAGTAAGTACACATTTGTGGTGTCGTCTCTACTGTATATACGACCTCTGTAACTTAACTGCAAAAACGTCCTACATTAAGTTAGAGATGGACTATACTCTCTGGAAGCATAAACCGTCTTGCAAGCATCTTTAATCGCTTGACGTTGAACCTTGCCGCCTTGGATACATTTATCATGACCAACCAAAATCAGGTCAAAAATCCATCACCATATCACATCATCTATATACATACCCGGTTTTGCCAGTGCTGGCTTAGCTTGCTTGGGTCACACCATGGAAATCATGTTTAGTGAATTTTGATTTTTTTAAATTAATTTCAGTATGTACTGATATTTTTGTGTTTCCATCAAATTATTCAACAACTTTGGTCCCAAAAGACATTGCCCACCAGTGCCATCTTCGGCGGCAAAGGACCACCAAAGACCTAAACTCATTGTCCTGAAGCTGGGGAATCGCTCACATCTCTCCTGTGTCTTGCAGTCTTGTCCTAAACCTCAAAACAATTCCCCCTTTTTATCTACCAGCATTCTCACTGCATCCCACTGAATTTGCTGAAATGACAAGTGATAGTACGTATTATCGGTGCAATCAAAGATCAAGGAATCAGCTTTACTCTCCTAGTACCACGACGTGACGACTCGGCGACATTGGGACTCCACTACCTTCCTTTTGCTTTGGCTCATCTGACATTCGGTGGTCAATCTGTGTCCATGGTGGAAGCAAAAGCAAAACGATGAGTGCTTTCGATCAGCCATATTTCTAGTTTATTACCAATTCATCATTCTGTCCACGAGACGTGCGGAAATGTGGTAAGTAATCTCACAATAAAAAACCTAGTACTACATAGCAGGAGTACATTGGTTTCAGCAGTTAGAGGGCGAGGACGAGGCCCGGGAGGGAGTTGCGGGCGTGGTCGGGGCGGCGGCTCTGCCAGACGCACTTGGACGCGGCGGCGGCGGCGAGGCGCGTGACGGTGAGGTCGGTGTTGAAGTACTCGCGCAGCTGGGTGATCACCCCATCGCCCCCCACGGTCCAGGCGTGCACCCAGTAGGCCTTGGCCTTGTCGTCGACGCCCTCGGCGATGATGGTGGAGCCGAAGGCGTCCACGGAGCGCGGCTCGAAGCGGAACAAGGACGGTGACGTCCCACCGGTGAGGAGGCGCATCATGTGCTGGTGCGCGGGCGGGCCATGGAACCACCACTCGAGGTCGGGGGCGAGGAGGGAGTGCACGGCGGCGTGGTCGCGGCCGTTGAGCGCCTCGTAGAGGCGGAGCACGAGGAACTTGTTGCGCTGCTCCTCGGTCTCGTGCCCGCGCGAGGAGGCGAACCCGCCCTCCAGCTGATCCAGCTTGGCCAGCTCTTCCCGAGGTTTCCGGCCGCAGGCCGCTCCTCCTGTTGAAGACGAGGAAGAACAAGACGAGGACGGCGGCGGCTTGATCTCAACTAGACTAGTTGCTGCTCGTGGTCGGCTCGGCGGAGAAGCAGCGAGATACGGTGGGTTTCGAGGCTCCGAGAGATTGGAGTGTTTGGAGCGGCGGGGTTCGGGTTTTTATAGCGGGTGCGCGCGATGATGGATGGATGGGCCCGTGCGAGCGCGCCAGGGTGGACGGCAACCAAAAATCTGGCTCTGATTGGGCCCCGGTGCTGAGTCGGATGATCGGTGGGTGGGACCCGCCGGCCGGGAACCAATGAGAGAGGGGTCGAAGAAGGAGCCGGATCCTCTAACATTGAGAAGGAAAGTCACGGTGCTACAGTGTTACCCTAGTGTAAAATGAAGAAGGAAAGTTAGGGACAGTTAGTAGCTATTTAGTAAATTGTTTACTGTTGATATTAACTGTAGATATAAATAATTTAAAATTAATTTTATTTCACCATCAATTTGTTTGTATGTAATTACTATAAATGTACGTAGTAGATCATTAATTTGCAAATTAATTTAAAACGTTTTAGTCATAATCATATGGATAGAGAGAAGGAAAGTTAGGATACTTTAACTTCTCTAACTTTCCTTCTCAATGTTAGAGGATCCGGTTCCGTCGAAGAAAGGGACCCCAATCTTCGCGTCAATTTTTTGGAGGGTCTATGTTTTTTTTCTCCCGCCATTGCTATTTTTTGGAGTACTCCCTCCGTTTCGTAACGTAGTGCGCATATTATTTTTTTAAAAAGTCAAGTTCTATAAACTTTTGACAAAATTTATAGAGAAAATTATTTATATACAAGACCAAATAGGTAAAATATGAAACTACTTCTCATAATAAATCTAATGATATATGCTTGACATTTTAGATGTGAATGTTTTTCTCCAAAAACTTGGTGAAAATTTGTGAGGTTTGACTTAACAAAAAAAGATATACGCACTGCATTTTGAAACGAAGGGAGTAATTGCCTGAAAATAAATTCTAACCACACTCATGCATGTTTGAGATTGGGAAGTTGCGGTGTCCCTGACAATCGCTCACTAGGAAAGAATCGAAGTCGACGACGCCATCACTGGCAACTCTAATTGAGTCGTCCTATGCCCTTCCATCCATAATAACCGTCAACTTAGAGGCTAGCTAGAGGGGCAAAACACACTCAAGCATAGTCGTCGTCCTCTTCGCACTCCATAATGTTTGGAGGCAGCTCGAAGAAGAGTGGTTCTTCCTCCATATTTGGAGGTTGTGGGCCTCCGTTTTAGAGCGCACTCCTGAGCTAATTGTTGTGTCGCACAAATCTGTCAGATTCTTCTACACCGCAGTTCATGCTATGTTTAGTGGCTTTTTCACCCTACAACTCCCGTAGGCACAACGAACGGTATTGTTAAAAAATACCATGACATAGGTAGGTAGATAGTGTTGGAAATATGAGCAATTTACCGAATGATTTTATTAACAAAAATACTAGATAAAGCATGACTAAAATAGCAAATATAAAGCAAGTCATGCAATGTGACAGAGAGAAGGTAAACATCGTCTTCATATATGAACTTGAGGTAAACACATCTAGAACAGACACTAGATGAAGTTGCTTATACGAAACAGAACCTAACATACGTAGGGCAGAAACTGGAGCCAAGAACTGTAGGAGGACTTCTAACAGAAAGGAGCAGAACACGTACGGCACATCAGCAGCAGAAGCGCTGAACTTGGGGTCGGTGTCCTCGCCTGCCATGTCGTTGAGGAGGTCGTGGACGTCGGGGAAGAAGTCGTCGGCGACCGGATCGTCCGTGATGAAGCAGCCAGTAGTCGCGCTGAGCGCTCCCCAAAAACCTTATCACCCTTCTCCCTTACAGGACTCAAAAGATGCGGTCTCGGAGGCATACCTATCTTATATAGGCACAACAGAATAGGTTACCACTATGAACAACTCATATTGTGGGTCTCATACCCATCTCCCTCGATGCATTATCTATCACATTACGCGATAGACCCTTAGTAAAAGGATCTGCCAGATTTTTAGACGTTTGGATATAATTCAACGCAATAACTCCGGAGTTTTTCATTTTCCTGACAGACTTTAACCTTCTCTGAACGTGTCTTGATGACTCCATGTTGAAAGGATCGATATAGTTGACTAGAGGGGGTGAATAGGCAACTAACAATTTTTAAGCTTTTCTTTACCAATTTAAACTTTGCAATAATAAAGGTTGTCTAGATGTGCAACTAGGTGGACAACCTATATGATGCAAACAACACAAGCACAAGAGCAAGCAAGGATAGGAACACAAATAAGCTTGCACAAGTAAAGGGATAAGATAACCAAGAGTGGAGCCGGTGGAGACGAGGTTGTGTTACCGAAGTTCCTTCCTTTTGAGGGGAAGTACGTCTCCGTTAGAGCGGTGTGGAGGCACAATGCTCCCCAAGAAGCCACTAGGGCTACCGTAATCTCCTCACGCCCTCGCACAATGCAAGAGCCGTGATTCCACTATTGGTGCCCTTGAAGGCGGCGACCGAACCTTTACAAACAAGGTTGGGGCAATCTCCACAACTTAATTGGAGGCTCCCAACAACACCACGAAGCTTCACCACAATGGAATATGGCTCCACGGTGACCTCAACCGTCTAGGGTGCTCAAACACCCAAGAGTAACAAGATCCGCAAGGGATAAGTGGGGGGAATCAAATATCTTGTGGTGGAAGTGTAGATCGGGCCCTTGTCACCCAATCCCGAGCAAATCAACAAGTTTGATTGGCTAGGGAGAGAGATCGGGCCAAAATGGAGCTTGGAGCAACAATGGAGCTTAGAGATAGAAGAGGTGGTCAACTAGAGGTAGAAGACGCCCCTTATATAGTCGTGGGAAAAATCCAACCGTTATCCACATGTTCAGCCCGCGACGCACGGTACTACCGCTCCAGTGGGCGTGGTACTACCATGAGGTTGCGCGGTACTACCGTGGCGGACCACGGTACTACATGGCAGCAGCACATGCCGAACTTGCTCGACTAAGGGCAGTACTACGCTTGCAGCGGTACTACCGCTCCCCCTTGCGGTACTACCGCAAGGCAGGAGAGTCACGGCCTGGGAAGGGCGCGGATGAAATAAATTACATCCGTGCCAACTTCCGCTGAACCTGCGGTGGTACAAAAATCCGACGCGGTACTACCGCTCCCGAGGAGCGGTACTACCGTTGCGGGCGCCTACTACCGTGAAACTACGGTACTAGGTAGGAGGGCCACGGTACTACGACTCCTAGGGAGCAAGATTACCGTGGGCCCCAGCGGTACTACCGCTACCGACGAGCGGTATTACCGTGGGGGCGCGGATGTAAAAAATTACATCCGCCCCTACTACTGCACCGGAGCGGCACAAGGCCTGGGAGCCGCGGTACTACCTCTCCAGAGGAGCGGTACTACCGTGACACCCAGCGGTACTACCGCGTGTACTTGCGGTACTACCGCAAGTACAGCAGCAGTCGTCAGATTTCCGCACAACCAAGATAACGAAGGGAAGCTCCAAAATGCAGGGAAAGGAGGGACAAGTGTACGTGTTGATTCCGCCCAAACCTTTCCGACGCGGACCCCCTCTTAATAGTACGGCTCTCCTACGACTCAAATCCACCAAAAAGAAACATAGGACGACGCCGTCTTCAATAGTCTCCGAGGGCACCGAATCGCCTCGCGCCTAGTGATGAACCATCCGAGGAACTCAAAGCATACGATTAGTCCGCAAAAGTATCGCCATCAATCACCGTAACACTTACGGATAAATATGCCCTTACAATCTCCCCCTTTTTGGTGGATTGATGACAATACGGGATTTGCACAAAGATACAAAAATATAGAGCAAGGGCAAACCCCTCCTCTCCAAAATATAGACGGGCTCCCTCTAGATGTGTGCACTATGGATGAATGCTTTGGATTGCATGGCACACGTACTAGGATCACCACTTCCCCTATATTTTAGAGACAAAGGCCCGAAGAATAACATCTAAGCAACATATAGCACAATATAACACACGCTTGCTAAGATAGATAGAGTGCATATGTCTTAGACCATATGAAGGAAAAGCAACTAAAACGAGGTTCAACCGAGAACGCAATAAACACACAAAACACGAACACGACACAAGACTCGCAAATCCCTACGCTCTCTCCCCCTTTGGCATCGAGACGCCAAAAAGGCAGAGAGGACACCTACGCACAAGCGGTGGCTCAAGCAGTAGGGAACTCGTCCCAACCCTCTCCGTCAGACTCCTCAGCAGCAGGGATGGACTCCTCGACGTCCTCCTCAGAATCAGTCCACTTGTAGCCTTGCTTCTCCATCCACTCGGCCTCTGGAGTGATGTGCTCCTCGACCCGCCTGCACACATCCTCACCATAGAGCTTCAAGATCTTCCCTCCCCCGCGATTTACTCCTTGGATGCCACGTGAGTCCTCAGACCCCTTAGCTTGCATGCGTAAAAGAGTCTTCATCTTGTCCTTCAGCGTGGCCCATGAAGGCATAGAGGAGCTCCGGGAAGGCCTAGCAGCATGGCCCTCAGCAACATTCTCGGTGCCAGCATCCTCCTCTCCAACAGCAGCCCTAGCAGCAGACGCCTCGGCACGAGTAGTAGTGTTGGCCCAGTTGGGTTTGACACGCAGACACATGGGGTCATGGCGAATCCAGTCAGGGGCAAGGAACTCCTCACATGGGAACATCTTCTCCCAGGTCCTCGAGATCAGCAGAAACAGATAGGGCCCATAGATAGGCACTTTGCGGTTGAACACCGCAAACCGAAGCTCACACCACATGATGTGTGAGACATCAAGTGGCTGAGTCTGAGACAAACGAGCCTCCTCGCAGATGAGCATCATATACATCATATAGGCATGGACCTTGTCCTTGTCACCAATGCGAGGGAACAAGGAGTTGCGGAAGATGCGGTACATGATATCCAGAAAAGAGTTGAGCACCAACCCTATCGTGCCACTTGGAAGCGTCTGCTCAACATAGTACGGTGCAAGCATGTCCTTGTTGGCAGAGTCAGAGTTGGCATGGGGGCGAACACCCACGGGAGAGTCGAGCCCGTCATCAGGAACTTGGAGCAAATCCATGAACTCCTTCCGTGTAGCAGTCACTTACGGCCATTGGTCATCCAGGTCATCCTCCTCTCCTCATTAGGGTGAAAGTAAACTGAAGCAAAGAACTGACCAATGAGCTCAGGATCATAGTCAAGGTGAAAGGATATCACATGCTCAATGCCAAACTGCTCCACCAAGTCCAGAGCCTCTCCAAAGTAGGCACGGATCTTATCCTTCCTTAAGTGATGCATGTCAATCCACTTCACATCCGCATAGGTATTCTGCTTGTTCTTGATGACATCCAGATAGACGTTGGTTTGATGCTTGTTCCAGAACAGCTCACAACCCCTGACAGAGGAACGAGGGGTCACGTACGGGTCAATTTGCCTGAGACGGACATAGTCAGATTGGGGCATCTCATCCATGCCCTTGGCGGGCTCCTTGTACTTGCTAGCAGTTGTCTTGACATGGCGCTTGGGGGCAGAGGAACCCTCTGGTGCTTCACCTGGGTTGCGCAGACGCTTGGAGCCAGTGTCACGACTGGGATTGGACCGACGAGAGCCACCACCTGAGACACACACGCAAAGCACCAAAGACGCGAAGAATATCAATGCAAAGGCCACGATAAAGCACAAGAAACACATAGGATACATACGAGAAAGTTGGCATGCGATAGGTGTGAGTCACGGTAGGACTGCCACTGCCTGCGGCACTAAAGCATTAGTACCGCTCCAAACGCGGTAGTACCGTGCGAGGTCACGGTAGTACCGTGGTTGGAGCGGAAGTACAGATTTAGTGCCACACAGAGCGTGGTAGTACCGCACCCGAAGGGCGGTAGTACCGTGCAAGCGGTAGTACCGCGCCATACGGGCGGTAGTACCGCGTCGCAGCAGA
This sequence comes from Aegilops longissima, assembly GCA_021605205.1. Taxonomy (NCBI): domain Eukaryota; kingdom Viridiplantae; phylum Streptophyta; class Magnoliopsida; order Poales; family Poaceae; genus Aegilops; species Aegilops longissima. Next base: position 55,059,213 of record CM038677.1, on the reverse strand, counting down.
TCCAACTACCGATTTGAATCTGAAAAGAACCGCGAAACAACGGCGGTGCTACGGTGATCAGATCTAGCGCATGACAACAATACAAGTATAAATCCTATGCAATACTACGCTCCTTCATCCTATTCTTGCAGAGATTAAGCCTATCAATCTCAAGAACACACAAGCCTCCCCCAAAACCAAGAAACACCAAACACCATCAACACGGAGAGGGAGTTGGGGAAAAACCTGGGTCCATAGCAAGAGCACGTGGTGGGGAACGATCCCATCGGTCGAAATCACGGGAGGGCAGCCGGTGGAGGAGATCCGGCGAAGAACGCCGGTTCCGTTCTTGAGCAAGGGAGAGAAAGAGGCGACGTGGAGAGAGGACTGCAAATGGGTATGGGGAGTTAGAACTCCCCCTGCCCGTCCTTATCCCCACGCCCTCGAACCGGCGCGGTAGTACCGCGTATCACCGCGGTAGTACTGCTCGGGCGGAAGTTCCGCACCGAGGCGGTAGTACCGCTCAACCAGGCGGCAGTAAAAAATTACTGCCGTGTGGTAGCGGTAGTACCGTGGCAGGCTGCGGTAGTACCGTGGCAGGCTGCGGTAGTACCGTGAACTCAAGTCACCGCAAGATTCAAAAACGAGAAGAAGGCCTTTGCAAGGAAACTTTTCACACACAAGAAACCACAAGATCAAGCACAAACCAGAGGCAAAAGACAACAAGAAACCACAAGCGACAAGGTCTCTCAGGGAGAGAGGGCGGTGGCCGAAGCCACCTATGTTTGAGTTGGATGGTATGGCACCGCGAAGAATTATCCTTGGGCCCATGACCAAAACTCGTCTTTGGAACACAAGTACTATAAAAAATGGCTAATGTGAAAGAGGTGATCGATTTATGCATAATGGGGGGAGGGAGAGTTCATTGAGAGAACAACACTCCCCCTATGTCCATGCCTACACCTAAACTAGACAACAAGTTGAGTGTGGTGGGGAGTGCACGGGCTCAAGTCACATTGCTCAAATCGATGATATTTAGCTCATGTCTTAACTCGCGAAATCTTGCTTCATCTAAGGGCTCCGTGAATATATCTGCAAGGTTATCCTGAGTGTTGACATACTTGAGCTCGATCTCCCCTTGCCTAATGTGATCCCGGATGAAGTGATACCGAATCTCAATGTGCTTCGTCTTGGAGTGTTGCACGGGTTGAGAGAAATCTTGATGGCACTTTCATTATCACACCAAAGAGGCACTTTGTCACAAATGACACCGTACTCCTTTAAAGTTTGCCTCATCCATAGGAGTTGAGCACAACAACTACCGCCGCCACATATTCCGCTTGGTGGACGAGAGAGACACACAACTTTGCTTCTTGGAAGACCAACTTACCAAGGAGCAACCAAGAAATTGGCACCCTCCGAAGTGGACTTCCTATCCACTTTGTCTCCGCCCAATCGAATCTGTAAATCCTTCAAGCTTGAAGTTTGCTCCTCTTGGGTACCATAAGCCAAAGTTTGGGGTATGAGCCAAATATCGAAGATTCGCTTGACCGCCACATAGTGGCTTTCCTTGATCGGCTTGAAACCGTGCACACATTCCCACACTCAACATGATATCCGGTCTAGATGCACAAAGGTAAAGCAAGGAGCCAATCATGGAGCGATATACCTTTTGATCCACCGCTTTACCATTGGGATCAATGTCAAGTTGGCACTTGGTGGGCATTGGTGTAGTAGCCGCTTGACATCACTTAGCTTGAATCTTTTGAGCATGTCTTGAGTGTATTTGGCTTGGTTGATGAAGGTTCCTTCTCTTCTTTGTTTGATATCGAAACCAAGGAAGAACTTCAACTCTCCCATCGAAGACATCTTGAACTTGGAGGTCATGAGAGCGGCAAATTCCTCATTGAAAGCTTTGTTAGGAGAACCAAAGATAATATCATCAACATATAGTTGGCATACAAACAACTCCCCATTGACCTTCTTAGTAAAAAGTGGGATCGATTTGCCCCACTTCAAATCCACGATCTTGTAACAACTCGGTAAGGTGGTCATACCACGCACGTGGGGCTTGTTTAAGGCCATAGAGTGCCTTATCGAGTTGATACACATGATCCGGGAAGTAGGGGTCCTCGAACCCGGGGGGTTGCTTGACATAGACCAACTCATTAATAGGACCATTAAGAAAAGCACTTTTCACATCCATTTGTTGCAACTTAAAGTTGTGATGGGAAGCATAAGCAATCAACAAACGAATGGATTCAAGACGAGCAACGGGAGCAAAGGTTTCACCGTAGTCGATACCCTCGACTTGGGAGTAGCCTTGTGCTACCAATCTTGCCTTGTTGCGAATGATGTTCCCATGAGCATCTTGCTTGTTCTTGAAAATCCACTTGGTTCCAATGACGTTGTGGTTCCCCGATGGCCTTGGCACCAATCTCCACACCTTGTTGTACTTGAAGTTGTTGAGTTCTTCATGCATGGCATTGAGCCAATCCGAGTCTTCGAGCGCCTCATAGACCTTTTGGGGTTCAACACAAGAGACAAACGCGTGATGTTCACAATAGTTTGCCAATTGTCTACGAGTGCTTACCCCTTTTCTTAGGCTTCCAACCACATTCTCCATGAGATGGCCTTTGGTGGTGAGTTTGGAAGCAATCTTGGCGGCACGACGCTCTAATTCCTCCTCGGAGGTGAGATGAAGAGGGGTCACTTGATCATCTTGAGTGCCGTCTTGAGCATGATCTTCATCTTGAGCATGCTCGGGGGAGAGAACTTGACCTTGGGCATCATTCGGAGTGTCATCATCGTCTTGAGCACGATCTTGCCCTTGGTCTTGTTCATGAGGTTGAGGGCCTTCACTTTGTTCTTCTGCGTGTGGGCCTTGGGTTGGTGATGGCTCCACTTGAGTGGAGCATTGTCCTTCTCCTTCGCCACAAGGGGTTCCTCAATGGGTAGGATAAAACCAACTCCCATTCTTCTTATGGCTTGGGAGGAATTTCATCACCTACATCACAAGTGCCACTTTGCTCCACTTGGGAGCCGTTATTCTCATCAAACTCCATGTTACACGCCTCCTCAATAAGTCCGTGGATTTATTGAGGACACGATAAGCATGAGAGTTTGTAGCATAACCAACAAATATGCCCTCATGAGCTCTAGCTTCAAATTTAGACAAATGAACACCTTTCTTGAGAATGAAACACTTACACCAACACCGGAAGTACTTGAGGTTGGGCTTGTTGCGGTGAGTATCTCATAAGGAGTCTTGTTCAAGCCTTTGCGGAGATAGAGCCGATTGGATGCATGACATGCGGTGTTGATGGCTTCGCCCAAAGTTGTATGGAGACTTGAACTCCGCCATCATGGTCCTTGCCGCATCCATCAACGTCCGGTTCTTCCTCTCCGCAACACCATTTTGTTGAGGGGTATATGGTGCAGAATATTGATGCTTGATCCCCTCATCACTAAGAAACTCATCCAAAGAGTTGTTCTTGAACTCGGTGCCGTTGTCACTTCTTATAGTCAAGATCTTTGCATTATGTTGACGTTGAGCTTCATTTGCAAAGTCGATGACGGTTTGTTGAGTCTCACTCTTCCTCTTGAAGAAGTATACCCACGTGTATCTTGAATAGTCATCCACAATCACCAAGCAATACTTTCTACCTCCAAGACTATCAAATGATGGTGGCCCAAAGATATCCATGTGAAGGAGCTCCAAGGGTCTCTTTGAGTATATGATGGTCGTGGGAGGGTGAGCCTTCTCATGAAGCTTTCCTTCAATACAAGCACTGCAAGCACGGTCTTTGGCAAAACTAACATTTGTTAGTCCACGGACATGGTCCCCCTTTAGAAGACTTTGCAAAGATCTCATATTGACGTGGGCTAAACGGTGATGCCAAAGACATCCCACGTCAACTTTAGCCATTAGGCATGTCGCGGTCTTAGTGGGTCGCTCCGAAAAGTTAATCACATAGAGACCGTTCTCGACATGCCCAACAAAGGCTACTTTAAGAGTCTTGCTCCACAAGAGGGGCACGGTATCAATGTCAAAGAAGGTAGCAAAACCCATGATTGCAAGTTGACGAACAGAAAGCAAATTGTATGCAAGGGACTCAACAAGCATGACTTTCTCGATCGTAAGATCATGAGAAATGACAACCTTGCCGAGACCCAATACCTTAGAATGTGATGCATCACCCCACTCGACATTGGTGGGCATAGATGGAATCTCTTGCACGTCCACCACCATGTCCTTGCTCCCGGTCATATGATTTGTTGCTCCACTATCGAGCAACCATGATCCCCCACCGGAAGAAAACCCCTACAAGAGATCAATGCTTGGTTTTAGGTACCCATTTGGTAATGGGTCCTTTGATGTTAGTAACGAGGGTCTTAGGAACCCAAATAGACCATTCAATGTACTCATAAGAAGAACCAACAAATTTAGCATAAACATGCCCATCACTAGCACGACACAACACATATGAGGGGTTAAAGTCGCCGGCTATGTTCATGGGGATGACGTTGTCCTTCTTGGCATTGCCACCCTTTGCACGGTTCTTCTTCTTCTTGGAAGCACCCTCTCCCTCCCTCACAAAAGTTTGCTTGAGAGGGGGAGGTTGCTTGGTCTTGTCATTCTTCTTCTTGCTCTTGGGCTTGGGCGCGAACCCAATCCCCTCCTTGGACACAACTTCCTTTTGATTACTCAAAAGGTCGTTAAGGTTCTTCTCACCTTGTATGCATGTGACAAGGCCCTTTTCAAGTTGCTCCTTCAACTTAGCATTCTACTCAACAAGATGCACATGCTCACAACAAGGGTTAGTAGCATTTGCATTATCAATCAATATCATATGAGGAAAGGTGGCTTTCTCCTTGGTTAGCTTCACTTGGAGTTGATCATGAGACTCTTTGAGACTAGCATGAGCACCCTTCAAGACTTTGTGAGCCTTGTCGAGAATGTCAAAGTCCTCGTTGAGTCTAGCAAGATCAACTCCAAGCTTTGCCTTCTCGAAGCTAAGCACACGAGACACAACAAGAGCATGATCAAGGTCTTTCTTTAATTTAGCATGATCATCGTTGTATGACTCCTCAAGAGCCAAACGAAGACCATGCTCTTCCTCAAGAGCATTGGAAAGATCCGAAGTCTCATCGGCATAGTCACGACTATGCCCTTCCATCTTCGAGATGGTTTCTTCATGAGTCTCGATCATGACATTGGCTTCACCAAGTTGTTCCAAGAGAGCAACGAAGTGCTTCTTGGATTTGCCCTTGAGTTTACTCATAAAGATCTCAAACTCATTTTCCTCCACATTAGTCCCCTCATGTTCATCAATGCAATCCATCAAAGAAGAATGATTGATGATGGTAGTTTTGATGTTGGGGGTTACCTTGTTGGTGGCTTTAGCCATGAGGCACTTGGCGGTGATGCTTTCATTGGGTGAATCGAAAAGAGACACTCGAGGAGTCGTTGCAATGGCCACAGAGGCCATGGCAACCGATTCACCATCCTCATCATCGTCATTGTACTCTTCTTGAACCACCAAAGCTTTGTGAGGAGTCTTCTTGGGGAAGTTGCTCTTGTTGGGGAAAGACTTGGCCTTGTCCTTACGGATGAGCTTGCCACCATTGTCTTCCCTCTTCTCATATGGGCACTCCGCAACAAAGTGACTCACATTGCCACAATTGAAACAATTCCTCACTCATTGCTTGCCCTTAGTTCCACTTGAGTTGCTCTTGTTGAAGTTGGGCCTTGAGTTCTTCTTGCTCCAAAATTGTCTTGAAGCAAGGGCCATGTGTTCATGATAGTCATACTTAGTATCTTCGAGGTTGCTCTCTTCTTCTTCCTCCTCACCATCTTCTTCGACACAAATCTTGGCCTTCAAAGCGAGGTTGGGCTTCTTTGCTCTTTGGGAGCGAAGCACCGCATTGTCGGCGGTCTTGTCCAATATGCTCATAGCCACAAACTCATCCAACACATCACTTGAGGACAGGGTGTGGAAGTCCGGTCGTTGACGGATGACGGAGGACATGGCTTTGTGGTAGGGCATCATTGCCTTGAGAAATTTGCGCTTGATCCAGTTGTCATCCGTGTCCTTACTTCCATGATCCCGGAGGGAGACAACAAGCTTGGTTACTCTCCGATAGAGCTCACGAGGTTCTTCCTCTTCCTTCATTGCAAACTCATCGGCTTCATCTTGGACCACTTCATAATTGGAACGTTGAATGCTTGCGCTTCCTCGATAAAGGGAAACCACCTTGAGCCAAGCATCTTTGGCAAGGGAGTAAGGCCGGAGATGAGGGAGGTCTTCGGGAAGGATTGCTTCTTGGATGATGAAGAGAGCATTCTCATGAATTGATGGTCCACGACCTCTCTTGGAGAAAAGTTGCTCGGATCATGCGGATAGAAACCTTATTCAATGATTCTCCAAAGGTTAGTGTTCACATGACTTAAATGACTCTTAAAACGATAAACCCAAGAATCAAAATCCTCCTTTTTATCAATCTTAGGTGGTGGACCGGCATGATTCAAATGAGTGGAAGGAATCGGTCCACCATAAACGGGAGGTTGCACATGGGCAAAGATGCCGGTGCCATTCTTACCACTAGACGAGGGGGCTTTCTCACTAGTAGCTTCCCCCTTATCGGAGTTAGCATCCGCTTCCGTGTTGGCGGGATCACCCACTTTCACGGGTGCGGTGGAAAGTTTAAGCCCTTCTAAGAATTCCTTAAACATGTCCTTGACCTCGGTCGTCATGGAGTTTTTCAATGTGTCCAACGCCACATTGAATTCCTCACGAGAGATCGAGGTACCCCCATCTCCCGTAGATGATATCGGATTCGCACCAGAGTGCTCCCCACATCATCTACGATGTCAACCATACTCTTTAGACGGTAAAGTCCTTAAAAAGAGACAAGGCTCTGATACCAATTGAAAGGATCGATATAGTTGACTAGGGGGGGGTGAATAGGCAACTAACAATTTTTAAGCTTTTCTTTACCAATTTAAACTTTGCAATAATAAAGGTTGTCTAGATGTGCAACTAGGTGGACAACCTATATGATGCAAACAACACAAGCACAAGAGCAAGCAAGGATAGGAACACAAATAAGCTTGCACAAGTAAAGGGATAAGATAACCAAGAGTGGAGCCGGTGGAGACGAGGATGTGTTACCGAAGTTCCTTCCTTTTGAGGGGAAGTACGTCTCCGTTAGAGCGGTGTGGAGGCACAATGCTCCCCAAGAAGCCACTAGGGCCACCGTAATCTCCTCACGCCCTCGCACAATGCAAGAGCCGTGATTCCACTATTGGTGCCCTTGAAGGCGGCGACCAACCTTTACAAACAAGGTTGGGGCAATCTCCACAACTTAATTGGAGGCTCCCAACAACACCACGAAGCTTCACCACAATGGAATATGGCTCCACGGTGACCTCAACCGTCTAGGGTGCTCAAACACCCAAGAGTAACAAGATCCGCAAGGGATAAGTGGGGGGAATCAAATATCTTGTGGTGGAAGTGTAGATCGGGCCCTTATGACCCAATCCCGAGCAACTCAACAAGGTTGATTGGCTAGGGCGAGAGATCAGGCCAAAATGGAGCTTGGAGCAACAATGGAGCTTAGAGATAGAAGAGGTGGTCAACTAGAGGTAGAAGACGCCCCTTATATAGTCGTGGGAAAAAATCCAACCGTTATCCACATGTTCAGCCCGCGACGCACGGTACTACCGCTCCAGAGGCGCGGTATTATCATGAGGCTGCGCGGTACTACCGTGGCGGACCACGGTACTACATGCGCAAAGCAAAGACAGCCGGAACTTGCTCGACTAAGGGCAGTACTACCGCTTATGCGGTACTACCGCTCCCCTTGCAATACTACCGCAAGGCAGAGAGTCACGACACAGGAAGGGCGCGGATGAAATAAATGACATCCGTGCCAACTTCCGCTGAACTGCGGTGGTACAAAAATCCGACGGGTACTACCGCTCCCGAGGAGCGGTACTACCGTATGGGCGCCTACTACCGTGAAACTACGGTACTAGGTAGGAGGGCCACGCTTTCTCGGCTCCTAGGGAGCAGATTACCGTGGGCCCCACGGTACTACCGCTGGATGAGCGGTATTACCACAGAAGCGCGATGTAAAAATTACATCCGCCCCTACTACTGCACCAGAGCGGCACAAGGCCTGGGAGCCGCGGTACTACCGCTCCAGAGGAGCGGTACTACCATGACACGCAGCGGTACTACCGCGTGTACTTGCGGTACTACCGCCTATACAACAGCAGTCGTCAGATTTCCGCACAACCAAGATAACGAAGGGAAGCTCCAAAATGCAGGGAAAGGAGGGACAAGTGTACGTGTTAATTCCGCCCAAACCTTTCCGACGCGGACCCCCTCTTAATAGTACGGCTCTCCTACGACTCAAATCCACCAAAAAGAAACGTAGGACGACGCCGTCTTCAATAGTCTCCGAGGGGCACCGAATCGTCTCGTGCCTAGTGATGAACCATCTGCGGAACTCAAAGCACACGATTAGTCCGCAAAAGTATCGTCATCAATCACCAAAACACTTACGGGATAAATATGCCCTTACACATGTTATCCTTTGAGCTGCTCACTTTCGTGATCACAGTTTGATTGTCGTAGTTCATAAGGACACCCGGTACAGGTTTCTCAACAACCGGCAAGTCATTCAAGAGCCGGCGAAGCCAATCTGCTTCAACCGTAGCTATATCTAGTGTTGTGAGTTCTGCTTCCATTGTTGACCTCGTTAAGATGGTCTACTTGCAAGACTTCCAAGAAACAGCGCCACCTCCATGAGTGAATACATAACCGTCGTGGCCTTTATCTCATCAGCATCTGAGATCCAGTTTGAGTCACTATACCCTTCAAGCACCTTTGGATGCCCAGTGTAGTGAATTCCATAATTCGATGCCTTTTCAAATAACGCAAAACTCTCTAGAGCTTTCCAATGCACATCTCCTGGTTTTGAAACGAACCGACTCAGTTTGCTAACAACAAAAGAGATGTCAGGTCTTGTAGCACTTGCTAAGTACATAAGCGAACCAATAATCTGAGAATACTTCAATTGATCTCTAGCAATTCTTCGATTCTTTTGAAGCAGCACACTAGCATCATATGGTGTTGGAGAGGGCTTGCAGTCACTATAGCCAAAGCGACTCAAGATCTTTTCCACATAGTGAGATTGAAGTAATGTAATCCCACCATCATCATCTCTCAACAACTTGATGTTCAGAATGACATCAGCCACTCCTAAATCCTTCATCTCAAAACAGCGAGATAGGAAATCCTTGACCTCCTTAATAACATTCAGATTTGTTCCAAAAATCAGTATGTCATCAACATACAAGCAAAGCATAACTCCCTCGCCCCACCATGGCGATAGTATACACATTTGTCAAACCGTTCACAACAAAGCTCAGTAGCTGTAAAAGTTCTTTCGAACTTCTCATGCCACTGCTTGGGTGCTTGCTTGAGTCCATACAAAGACTTCAGCAACTTGCACACTTTCCCTTCCTGGCCATCTATTACAAACCCATCTGGTTGTTCCATATAAATTTCCTCATCCAACTCTCCATTTAGGAAAGCAGTCTTAACATCCATTTGATGAACGAGAAGACCATGTGAGGCAGCTAGTGAAAGTAGAACTCGAATAGTGGTTAGTCGAGCCACAGGTGAGTAAGTATCAAAGAAGTTGAGGGAGTCCCGGATTAGGGGGTGTCCGGATGGCCGGACTACCATTATCGTCCGGACTATCGTCGGCCGGACTATCGTCATCGACCGGACTCCAAGACTATGAAGATACAAGATTGAAGACTTCGCCCCGTGTCCGGAGGGGACTTTCCTTGGCGTGGAAGGCAAGCTTGGCGATACGGATATGTAGATCTCCTACCATTGTAACCGACTCTATGTAACCCTAGCCCTCTCCGGTGTCTATATAAACCAGATGGCTTTAGTCCGTAGGACTACATCGCATCAACAACCCTTACAATCATACCATAGGCTAGCTTCTAGGGTTTAGCCTCCTTGATCTCGTGGTAGATCCACTCTTGTAAACATCCACAATATCAATATCAATCGAGCAGGACGTAGGGTTTTACCTCCATCAAGAGGGCCCAACTCAGGTAAAACACCGTGTCCCTTGTCTCCTGTTACCATCCGCCTAGACGCACAGCCAGGGACCCCTACCCGAGATCCGCCGGTTTTGACACCGACATTGGTGCTTTCTTTGAGAGTTCCTCCGCCCGCCACCGATAGGAAGGATGCCTCCTCCCGCCTTCAAGGACGGTATTTTGCCAAAGGATCCTTGGCCGCCGCCAAACTATCCGCTAGGTGGTTTTCTTATGACCGCCTGTCCGCCACCGCTTCGACAATGACCTCTCGAGTCGTCAAAAGCAATTTCACGTCAGCTCGAATTCGCCGAGCGATCGATCCAATAGAGCTCTCGTCCAGAACGAGCTCTTGGATCGCATCGCCGCCTCGAGTCGCTCTGACTACAATCAGATTGGGCTTAAACCGATCCGAGAGAGATTAACTCGCCAGTCACCCACCACGCTGCGCTGGTAGAGGAACAATGCGGCAACGCTTCTCCTGTATTGAAAACTAGTCATGTCCGGGCTCCCGAACCCTCCATGCCGGATTCCCGCAGAGGGACGGACTTCGATCAAGCACCGAACTTAAAGTCAGGCATCGGACCAGACTCGTTGGACAACGTCCAACAATCCAAGCTTCCAGATTCGGAAGCTTCTCGGCCTTCGAGCCTCGAGATGGGTAGGGTTCCGGACTTAATTCCACCCACCCGCCCAGACATATGCGATCTATCTCTAATCCGGCAAGAGCCCGCGAGACAAGACATCACTATCGGGCCGATTCCTCCCGGTTATGGACAGGATAAAGGACTGCCGAGAGGAAAACGCAATCTCAATTTTTTGCAATAATTGCATGGACGAGGACTCTTGAACGCCGCCTGCCGTCGTGAAATTACACGCCACCGACCAAGGCGCCCATAGTACTGAAAGTATCAGTGCGATGGAGAGTTTCGGACAACCGAAAATAATTTTTGGGACAATCCGCCCCGAATAGAGCCCTAGTCCGCAACAAAAGGGTGCATTACACTCAGGCACCAGCATAAAAACCAAAAATCAAAGACCCCATAAAGGGCACGGAACCGTACTAGAGGGATGGCTTAACGGACCTGTAAAATTCACAAGATGTGAGGCGCCGTCCCAACACATAACCTTCGAGCATGTTGGATATCACGGCAGGTGGCCAAAAGAGGAGAGGAGCTTCTAGCCCCGAAAACCACTCCAACAACATCGATACAGTATCAACAGTCTTGAGACTTTCGCATCAAATAATATGCGAAACGAACAATCCGCAGCCTCGCCAAGTCTACCAAGTAGCAACAACCAATCCATGGAGCGACACAGCCATCACCTTCAACGCCAGCGATTTAACCTAAATTCGGACAGCCCGAGCTCCACCAAGACCGGTACTTAGTCCAATAGTGGATGACTTTCGACTTACAAAAGTCCTCATGGATGGCGGCAGCGGATTAAACCTCATCTACGAGGAAACCCTTCAAAAATGGAAATAGACCGGAGCCGCATTGAGCGAAGCAGCACAACCTTTAGAGGAATAATCCCTAGCCGGAGGCGCTGCTGACAGGAAAAATCACACTCGATGTGGTATTCGCTCACCGGACAATTACAGATCCGAAGAAGTCACGCCCAAGTGGCCCTGCTCAACAGCGGATATCACGCTATATTAGGACGAGAGGCATTCACAATTTTTCAAGCCGCACCCCATTACGGGTACTTGAAGCTCAAAATGCCCGGGCCCGGCGGAATAATCACTCTCGTTAGTGATCCGGACATAGCACTCCGCTACCAAAACAAGACAGCCGCATTAGCCTTAGAGGCACTATCCAAGCCCTAACGGCAGAGGAACTCACCACGCCGCGCTATGGTGAATAGGGACGATGTGATACTCGATAAGAGATCCAAGTCCACCTCCTTTAAACCAGCAGATGAAATAGTAAAATTCCAGGTCCACCCAACGGACCCGACAAAGACGGCCTCCATCGGGCACAATTGAACCCTGATGTGCACGCCAGACTTTGCGAGAATTCCTTCGAAAATCGGGACATTTTGCTCGGCACCCCTCGGATATGCCCGAATCCCACGCAGATTGGCGAACACAGCCTAAACATCCTAAAAGGATTCAAGCCACCAAACAGGCTCTTCGACGATTTTCCAAACCCAAAAGACAGGCAATGGGAGAAGAGCTAGCCAAACTATTGGAAGCCGGATTCATCAGAGACATCAAGCACCTGGATTGGCTAGCAAACTTGGTAATGGTACCAAAGAAGGACAAATCCTGGCGCCTATGTGTCGATTTCAAAGACCTAAATAAGGCCTGCCCAAAGGATCCCTTCCCCCTCCCCCGCATCGACCAAATCATCGATGCCACCGCAGCGCACGATTCATTGTGCTTCCTGGACGCATACTCCGGCTATCATCAAATCAAGATGGCAGAAGCGGATCAAGCCGCAACGGCATTCATTACTCCATATGGACCATTCTGCTTCAACACGATGCCCTTCGGACTTAAAAACGCCGGCGCAACATATCAGCGCATGATTCAGACATGTCTGGCTACCCAGATCGGCAAAACGGTAGAGGCATACGTAGACGATGTAGTCGTCAAAACTAAACACGTCGAAACTCTAGTAGACGACTTGAGGCTCACATTCGACAACCTCAGAGCATATGACATCAAGCTGAATCCAGAAAAATGCGTTTTGTGTACCACCGGAAAGTCATTGGGCTTCATTGTATCCGTAGAGGAATTGAAGCAAACCCAGCCAAGATCCGAGCTCATCACAGCTAGATATCCCAAAAGACCTCAAGCAAATACAAAATTGATCGATGCGTGGCGGCTCTAAGCCGCTTTATCTCCGCCTAGGAGAAAAGGCATTACCCTCTATCGCCTCCTTAGGCACACGAACACTTCGAGTGGACGGATGCTGCCACCGCCGACTCAAGAAATAAAGGCCATATTGGCAACAAATCCGGTCTGGCCTCAACCCGGGCGAACCAATGTTGTTATACATCGCAGCTACGCATCAAGTTGTAAGCGCGGTACTCGTCGTCGAACGATAAACAAAAGGGCATAAATTCCCTCTTCAAAACCAGTATACTACGATCCACTTGTGTTAACCCCCGCAAGTCCTGTTACCGCACTATCGAAAGATAGCATACGCGTGTTTATGGCATCCGGAAGCTCGACACTACTTTCAAGAGTGTTCGATAACGATGGCCTCTGAAGTACCACTTAACGACATTATAAACAACCGCGACGCGACGGGCAGGATTGCAAAATGGGCCATTGAGCTCTTACCATTTGATATAACTTACAAACCTTGGCGAGCTATAAATTCACAAGTTTTGGCTGACTTTGTCGCTGAATGGACCGAAGCCGAACTCCCTAAAGAGTACGGCGCATAATCCAATTGGATTATGCACTTCGACGGCTCTAAAATGTTAGCCGGATTGGGGGCTGGCGGCGTATTGACGTCCCCGACCGGGGACACAGTCCAATCGTGCTTTCAGATAATGTACACGGACTCCAACAACGCAGCGAATACGAGGCCCTTTTACATGGTCTCCGGATGGCAATCTCCATGGGCATTCAACGCCTAGAGGTGCGCGGGGATTCAAACCTTGCAATATCCCAAATAAATGGAGACTTTGACGCCAAAGATCCGAAAATGGCAGCATATCGCAACGCTGTCCTAAAAATGTCAGCCGGTTCAAGGACTTGAATTCCATCACGTAGCCCGGGATAATAACCAAGCAGCCGACGATTGCACGCATTGGCGCAAAACGCGACGCTGTCCCTCCTAACATCTTCCTGGAACGGCTCTTCAAGCCATCCGTAATATGGGAAGAGGAGTCCGAACTAACAAACGGAACAAGCCGCACCAACCGCGATTCAGCCGATGACATAACACCTTCCGCCCACGACATAATGGCAGTAATTGCCCGTGGACAGAACCATTCTCGCCTACTTGCTTAGGCAAGAGCTTCCGAAGACCAAAATGAGGCCCGCTGCATCGTCCGCAATCTAAAGCCTACAAGGTCTATGAGGGAGAACTTTATAAGAAAAGCACAACCGAGTCCTTCAAAGGTGTATCTTCAAGAGGAAGGCGAAACCTCCTGGCTGAAATTCATGCCGGACTAGGCGGACACCACGCCGCAGCTCGGGCCCTTGTAGGAAAGGCATTCCGTGCAGGATTTTATCGGCCGACGGCCCGAGCGGATGCTCGGACTTAGTCCAAAGATCGTCGGTTGTCGCTCTTTGCTAATCGAGCCATATGCCACCCACCGCCTCAAAACTATACCCATTACCGGCCGTTCGCGGTCCGGGGCTTGACATGGTTGGATCACTTAAAGGGGAACCCACAAGCAAAGGTACCTATTGGTCATGGTGGATAAATTCACCAAATGGATAGAGGCCAAGCCGCTTAAAACGGCGAGTCCGGACCAGTGATAGACTTTATATCCGGGGTAGTACACGTTATGGTGTCCCCACAGCATCATCACCGATAACGGCACGAACTTCACCGCCGATGAGGTTAAATCATGGTGCAAAAATATGGGCATCAAGCTCGATTACGCTCACCTATCATCCTCAAACCAACGGTCAAGTGGAACGAGCAAATGGTCTAATAATGAGCGGCATCAAACCCGGACTAGTGCGGTCCCTTACGAAATCGACACGACCGGGTAGAGGAGACTCCGTACTCTGGGGCTGCGGACAACGCCTAACCGTACTACCGGATTCACACCATTTTTATGGTATGCGGCGCGAAGCAGTTTTGCCTGCGACATCATTCATGACTCACCTCGAGTGCGCATGTACGAAGAAAGAGAAGCCGAGTTGGATCGGCAGGACAGCTTGGACACATTGGAGGAAGAGCGCGACGTCGCCAAGGCTCGTTCCGCATTCTATCAGCAGCAGGCTCGAAGATATCAAAGCAGAGAAGTACAGGCCAAGACTTACAACGTTGGCAAACTGGTTCTACGCCTGCCGGACAAGAAGAAGGACAAGCTCAAGCCAAAATGGGAAGGCCCCTTCATCATCGATCAAGTCCTGACAGGCGGAGCGTACCGTCTACGAAACACATCGGATAACCGACTCGAGCCGAACCCATGGAACGCAGCCCGCCTCCGACGATTCTATGCCTAGCGCCGGACTAAGAGTTCGTCCCTTTCCCCCCGTCCAATTTTTTTTTACTTCAGCTGCCTCTTGTTTCTCTTTTTCTTCCCAACCCTATTCATCCAAGCCTTAAAGGGCCTACTTGCACAACGTTCGCGCGCAATTGATGTGCTATCCGCACTCATTATACCTGGGGGCTTCTTTACCAGAAGCTTAATTATACGGGCTTCATGCCCTGCACATGTGTCAAGCCTCCACATGTACCTTTTATTCACCATTATATGCATCGATATGACTTAAGTTTTGGCCAAGCTGGGTTGCTGGCTCTGTGCTTACCCCTCGTTCCCCGATTGTTCGGCTAGGAGGTAAAGAGAGCACCTCTGCAATTGTTACTGCCGGGTCAGCCGGATGTGTACCTCGGTAGGTGAAGCCGAAAGCTAAGCGTTCTTAAGGGAATATTCGGTCGGTGACTTAAAAGATGATTTTTTATCCACTTATTTATCTGCCCCGAGATGTTTTTCTGCTTTTTTCGCAGTCCGGAAATGCACTTTAGGGCATGCCACCCCCAGAGGAAAGGAACCCTTAACGGAACTATTCTCCCTGGAAGATGTTTCTTACTACCCATGTAATATAACATAACTAGTTGGGCACTTGTCCGATAAAGCACCGATGACCCCTACGCCTGGTCTCCATGCATACCCGGTTGTTTCATAACCGAGAAGGTATTCGACACACCCGGACTCTAGGGTCCCGAGGTCGAAGCGAAAAGGTCGGCAAAGACAAACGATCTACAATCCGGCTAGAAGGCATTTTGTATGTCATTTTATAATACATTGTCAAATCGACTGATTGTATTCTTCCTCAATCCGTCTAACAAGTTGTCTAATTTACAGTCCTGTTGGGAAAATTTAGCGCCAACTCCACTTGGCGTATACAAAACTCACAGGGATCTCCTTCCCATCGGGCCCCACAGGTCCGACTTCGGCCATGTGGTTGGGATCCGCCTTCTTGTACCGCGTCTTTACCATGGCCCAGGCCTCCCTGGCACCTTGGCGGCAGGCCAAAATCTTCCATAAATGGAAGCGCTGCCGCACTCCTTGCAGCTTCTCCGCAAGCTCCCCAAGACCCTCGGGAATGGAGAAGGCTGGCCATAACGCCTGGATGACGCCGCTCATAGCCTGCAGAACTCGTTCGATCAGTTGCAACAATTCGGGAAGTTGACACCCATTGTTACGGGCATCTCCTCCGCAGGGCGACCTGTGAGCATACCTGCAGACATATTCTGTCAAATTGACTTCCTCGCCAAACTCTTCTTTTCAAAGGAGTTCGCTCAAGCACTTACTATATATGCCGCGACGAAGCCGCTGATTCTCCTTAACGGAGCCCGACAGCTCGGCCCGAACGCCTTTCAGCTCTTCTCCAAGCTGGGCATGGGCATCCCGAGTTTGTTCCTTTCATGCTGCACCTTATGCAGCACCTCTCGCCGCCTTTAGTTGGCGCAGGTTCTTGCTGTCCGGATGTCGTCCGGCAGCACCTGCAATGTTGTTTTTTAGACTTGCGCAAAGGCCAAACGCTACTTATCTTTCTCAAATAATGAGTTACCAGGAGAGGTCCTTGCGTTTCCTCCTGCGCCAGAAAATGCGGCCTCAAGTTGGGCCTTGCACTCTTGCAGCTCCCGAGACAGTTGGGTATTCTTCTCGGTAAGATCCTCGTTTCATATGATCCTTAAATCAGTTTAATATAACTACTTTAAGTCTCGGGGCTCTTGGCATATATAACTATTAAATTCTCTTACCAGTATGTCTTTTACATACTGCTCCGTGGCTCGATAAAACCATCTTGAGCAGCACGAAGGTGCGCGTCCCCGTGTTAAAGGCATTCAACGCCTCGGGGAGAAGCACGCCACGAAATACTGTCGTGGCGCTTTGTGATTCGAGGCACTCTCCACCTCGGACTTGGTGGCGATACGGTCAAGCATCCTCCGTCGGAGGAACGTCCGGCTCGCGCCTTGCGCCGCCTTCCCTCCTCGACCAAAAGCGGGAGCTCGGCTAGTAGAGGTGGGATTGACAACTTCCACGCCCGCAGATCCGGCGGACGCTTTTTTCCTATAAAAGTCATGAGCACTCAAACGCTTCCTAGGAACGTTGCTCTAAATACTGAATTGTGAGCTACACCTTTGCGGCGACGTTTTAGTCGCGCCCTCCTCCTCTTCCGCCCTCTTGGTCCGAATCGGCCCTTGTTGGTCAGCCACCGAGCTCGGCTTCTCGCCCTAGGGCGCCTCCTGCACTGATGCCATCATATACGGTGGTCGAAATAAGCAAGGAAGGAATAACGGTGTCGGGGCTTCGCCGCAATCACCGGGAAGCCGGATATAGTCCGGATAGTCGGCGCGATGGCGACTAAAGCATTGTCCATGCTGAGCTGGTGGAACACCCCATCGATTAGCTCCACCTTTATGTCCGGATCCTCTTGGAGGCGGATCCCGGATCTCTCGGATCCTCGGGCGCGGAGCCGGACTTAGCATGCCCTCCACGGTCCGGCGCAGTTCTGCGTCGAAGAGGAACACAATATAAGAAACTTAAGTTTGAAAGGCACGGGTCGGACACGCTGAGTGTTCGCTACCCAAGGCCGGGGATTATTCATGGAAAACCCATTTAACGGGTTCGTCCGAAGGAAATCCTCCTTCTCCCCCTTATATAGGCCGGACAAGATCGTCACCAGATCTTCGGCCGAATCCGGCCCTTTGCGGCCATGACGGGTGGCATCGTCCTCCCCGTTGAAATCCCACATGGGGTGGCCCCTGTATTGTAGTGGCTGCACCCCCCGCATAATGCATGTTGCCATGACTCCAATCATGGTCAACCCGGCATGGGCCAGTAACCTTATTCGGCCCATCAAATAATGGACGCTCTTATCTTCCTCCAGACGGGGCTCATGGACGCCAACTAAGGCGTTTCTTGAGAGGAGCATTGCTGAACTCGGGAGGCCGATCCGAACAGGGTCCGGCAGCGGGCGTCTTCTATATAAAACCATTCAAGGCCAGGTCTTGAGCGCTTCTTAGGGGTTCCGGATGGATATCCGGTCCGGCGATCGCCATATTTGGCGCCGCCCACTTGATATATGGACCCCTCGTGAGAGCGGGGTACAAGGCAGAACAACCTCTTCCACAACGCGAAGTGGGGCTCGACGCCCAGGAAAAGCTCGCAAAGAGCTACATAACCCGCAATATGCAGGATTGAGGCGGGCGTGAGGTGATGAAGCTGGAGTCCGTAGAACTCCAGGAGCCCAGCGGAGGAATGGATGTACAGAAATCCGAGCCCCTTATCGATAGGGGACGAAGCATACCCGCTCCCTTTGTTGGGATTTGGGGTAACCTCCGCTTGCTTCCCACCTTTGTAGGTGGCCAGCCCGCTCGAACCGAAACCATGAAGGCGGAGGAGATATCCCCCATTTGGAGCTTCACCAGCTCGTTGTGCGAAAGAGCATCTCCTCCAATCTCCTGGCAAAGGGCCGGGAGCGCGAGAAGAGGAGCCGCATTGACGGTCCATGATGGAATGGATTCTTGGTCGAAAGCGCTCCGATGAGTATTTGCGAGAGGAAGATGGTGATTTGGATCTGGATTCTTGCCTCCCTTATAGGCAGATTGTTCGCACGACTAGGGGGTAAAACATAAAAGACACCCTGACTTTTCACATTCGCGCGACGCGTGGAAGAAGGCCATTATTGGGCGTGGAAGCCAAGACGCGCAACATTGATGAGGAAGCTGGACACTGTTCGGTAGGTACTTAGAACTTGAAGGAGAACCCGCCTTGCAATGCCGAAGACTACACGCATGCTGGACTTATCGTCATTGAAGCCTGGTTCGGGGGCTACTGAGGGAGTCCCGGATTAGGGGGTGTCCGGATGGCCGGACTACCATTATCGTCCGGACTATCGTCGGCCGGACTATCGTCATCGACCGGACTCCAAGACTATGAAGATACAAGATTGAAGACTTCGCCCCGTGTCCGGAGGGGACTTTCCTTGGCGTGGAAGGCAAGCTTAGCGATACGGATATGTAGATCTCCTACCATTGTAACCGACTCTATGTAACCCTAGCCCTCTCCGGTGTCTATATAAACCGGATGGCTTTAGTCCGTAGGACTACATCACATCAACAACCCTTACAATCATACCATAGGCTAGCTTCTAGGGTTTAGCCTCCTTGATCTCGTGGTAGATCCACTCTTGTAAACATCCACAATATCAATATCAATCGAGCAGGACGTAGGGTTTTACCTCCATCAAGAGGGCCCGAACCTGGGTAAAACATCGTGTCCCTTGTCTCCTGTTACCATCCGCCTAGACGCACAGTTCGGGACCCCCTACCCGAGATCTGCCGGTTTTGACACCGACAAAAGTCTTCACCTTCCTTTTGGGTATAACCCTTTGCCATGAGCCGAGCCTTGTACTTTTCAATAGTACCATCAGGCCTAAGCTTCTTCTTGAATACCCATTTGCATCCTATAGGTTTGCACCCATAAGGACGATCAGTTATCTCCCAAGTTTCATTCGCCAAGATGGAATCCATCTCGCTATGAACCGCTTCCTTCCAGTAGTCAGCATCTTCAGATGCATAGGCCTCTGAAATAGAATTGGGAGTGTCATCTATGAGATACACAAGAAAATCATCACCAAAAGACTGGCAGTCCTTTGTCTCTTGCTCCTATTAGGAACTTCATTGTTCTCCTCCACAGGACTTTCAAAGTGTTCCATCAAAATGGCAGGTTCAGTAATTGTAACTGGTTCCTGATTCGATGAACTAGGCATCTCCTGATTAGATGAGGTAGCCATATCCTTCATGGGAAAGATATCTTCAAAGAAAGTCGCATCATTCGACTCCATGATCATGCCGACATGCATGTCAGCTACCTCAGATTTTACAACCAAGAATCTATAGCCAATGCTATGAAAAGCATATCCCAGGAAAACACAATCCACAGTTTTTGGTCCCAGCTTCCGCTTCTTTGGAATTGGCACATTGACTTTCGCCAAACAACCCGAGGTTCGTAGATAAGAGAGCTTTAACCTTTTCTTCTCCCATTCCTCGAATGGAGTTATCTCTTTGTTTTTTGTGGGAACTCGGTTTAGGACATGACATGCAGTCAATATCGCCTCCCCCCACAATGCCTTGGAGAGACCTGATGTGTCTAACATGGCGTTAACCAAATCAGTTAGAGTACGGTTCTTTCTTTCGGCCACCCCATTTGACTGAGGTGAGTAGGGAGGCGTCCTCTCATGGATTATACCATGTTCCGCACAAAAAGCATCAAATTCATTGGAAAAATACTCTCCACAACGGTTGGACCTAAGTCTCTTGATATTTCGATCAAGTTGGTTTTCCACTTCAGCATTATAGATCTTGAAAAAGTTCAAAGCCTCATCCTTAGATTTCAGAAGATACACACGGCAGTATCTAGTGGAGTCGTCAATTAATGTCATGAAATATTTCTTTCCACCTTTTGTCAAAACACCATTCATTTCACATAGATCTGAATGTATAAGTTCTAGTGGTGCAAGATTTCTCGTTTCCGCAGTCACGTGAGACTTACGAGGTTGCTTAGCTTGCACGCACACTTGACACTTAGATCCCTTGACAGTGGTGAAACTAGGGATTAAGTTCAACTTCGCTAGTTGCGACATGCAACCAAAGTTAACATGACAAAGACGTGAATGCCACACATTTGATTCACTATTGTTGCAAATATGATTAACAACTTTATTGCAAATGTCTGATAAGGATAAACGAAACAGGCCTCCTAACTCATAGCCTTTACCAACAAAGGTTCCATACTTGGATATTACAAATTTATTCGACTCAAAGACAAGCTTGTAGCCATATCTACACAGAAGAGATCCGCTAACAAGATTTTTATTGATGAAGGGGACATAATGCACGTTGAGGGAGTCCTGGATTAGGGGGTGTCCGGATAGCCGGACTACCATCATCAGCCGAACTATCATTGGCCGGACTATCATCATCAACCGGACTCCAAGACTATGAAGATACAAGATTGAAGACTTCTCCCCGTGTCCGGATGGGACTTTCCTTGGCATGGAAGGCAAGCTTGGCGATACGGATATGTAGATCTCCTACCATTGTAACCGACTCTATGTAACCCTAGCCCTCTCCGGTGTCTATATAAACCGGATGGCTTTAGTCCGTAGGACTACATCACATCATCAACAACCCTTACAATCATACCATAGGCTAGCTTCTAGGGTTTAGCCTCCCTGATCTCGTGGTAGATCCACTCTTGTAAACATCCACAATATCAATATCAATCGAGCAGGACATAGGGTTTTACCTCCATCAAGAGGGCCCGAACCTGGCTAAAACATCGTGTCCCTTGTCTCCTGTTACCATCCGCCTAGACGCACAGTTCGGGACCCCCTACCCGAGATCCGCCGGTTTTGACACCGACATTGGTGCTTTCATTGAGAGTTCCTCCGGGTCGTCACCGATAGGCGTGATGGCCTCTTCAATCGATAATGACGCAATCCTGGGTGAGACTTTTCTCCCCGGGCAAATCTTCGTATTCGGCGGCTTCGCACTGCGGGCCAACTCACTTGGCCATCTGGAGCAGATCGAAAGCTACGCCCCTGGCCGTCAGGTCAGGTTTGGAAGCCTAAACTTCACGGCCGATATCCATGGGGACTTGATCTTCGTTGGATCTGAGCCACAGCCGAGCGTGCCGCGCTGTCACGATGGGCATCACCTAACTCTGCCGCCGGACAGCACCTTGGAGGCCGCACTCGAATCCGCTCCGACCCATAGTCCGGAGCCGATCGCTCGGATCGAGGACGGATGGCTGGACACCGCCGGGCTGCAACTTCTGGCGATGGGGCGAACACTTACCTTGTCCCGCATAAAGCTCATGACTCGAGGTGCGGACTCTTTGCGGACTCGAGCCTCCTGCGCCCGCCAATCGAATCCGATTGGCGCCGATCATGGAATTTACCGCTGCGGGCGTCTTTTCAAAGACTCGCCTTCGGTGATATCATCAATTCATGAAGCATCTCTCGCTATCCGAGAGCCCTGGCCGAACTACGGCCAGGATGGTTGGGACGCGGACGATGAAGAAATTCAGACCCCACCCAACACCCACTTCGTAGCCACCATCGACGACTTAACCGACGTACTTGACTACGACCCCGAAGACATCGACGGTATGGACGACGATGCCGGAAGCTACCAAGAACCAGTGCCTACAGGACACTGGAAGACCACCTCATCATACGACATATACATGATGGACACCCCGAAGGGAAGCGATAACGAGGAACAACGGGACGCGGCAGAGGATAATCTCGCCGATAAAGAACCGAAACGGCGACGTAGACGCCGCCCTAAGTCCCGCCTCGATCAAAGCAGCCTTCCTAACGACCCAGCGATAGAGCAGGGCAAACCAGCGGACGACGAACAGGATGAGCCGGATAATCAACCCCTTCACGGAGCAATCAACAGTCCGGACGCAACACCGGAGCATAAGAACATACACAAAAAACTCGTCGCCACTGCAAGAAGTTTGAAGAAGGCGAAACGGAAGCTCAAAACAGCAGAGGACACACTCAGAATGAAGTGGAGAAAAGTATTCAAGACTGCAGACAAATATGGCAATGGCCATCAAACTAAGAGCTACCCGAAGCGCAAGTTGCTGCCAGAATTTGGCGAGGAAGCCACAGAGCCTTCACAGTCAAAAAATAAAGAGGCCGCCTGGCCGGATAGACGACTAGATGACACGCCCAAAGCGACAAGCGAGGCTGTACACAAGCCGAATTATATTCCTGGGAAAACGGACGGCCCAACTAGGTCCATCTACGGGCCAAAAAAGAGGACCCCAGGAAGTTACACAACACGACAAGTGTTCGGAGACAGCGGCACACCCAAATACAGGGGCGCCGCACACCCGCTATGTTTTACCGATGAGGTGCTGGATCATGAATTTCCAGCAGGGTTCAAACCCATAAACATAGAGGCATATGACGGCACAATGCACCCAGAGTCTGGATAGAAGACTACATACTACACATACACATGGCTAGAGGAGATGATCTCCACGCCATAAAATACCTACCCTCAAGCTCAAAGGGCCAGCTCGGCATTGGCTCAAAAGCCTCCCGAAAATACTGTTGGAAGTTGGGAAGAGCTTGAGGACGCGTTTAGAGCAAATTTTCAAGGGACTTATGTCCGCCCTCCGGATCTGAGACGATCTGAGTCATATAACCCAACAGCCCGGAGAGTCAGCAGCATAATTCTGGAACAGGTTCCTTACCAAAAAGAACCAAATAGTCGATTGTCCGGACACGAAGCCCTAGCAGCTTTTAAACACAACGTCCGAGACGAATGGCTCGCTGACACCTCGGCAAGAGAAGCCAAGAACAATGGCCGCTAACAAGCCTCATGACGCTTTTATGCGAGGAGAAGACAGCTGGCTAGCAAGATGCAGCACCAGCGACCAGTACATCCGAGATCGAGAGTGGAAGCGGACGATCACGGCGCAGGAAAGACCAGCGCGAATAAAGAAAAAAAGCCCAAAGGGCACGGCGGTCAACGCCGATTCAAAAGCTCATGACCAAACAATAAAACACAGCCTCTTAAGGAGAACAGAGGCGAGCTATCAAATTTAAACAAAATTTTAGATCGGATATGTCAAATCCACAGACCTCTAAGGCTCGCAAACCATACCAACCGAAATTGTTGGGTTTTAAACAGTCCGGCAGACTCAACGCCGGACACAAGGCTCGATCGCCAAGCGAGGACGACGACGAACCCCACCAGCAGAGCACCGGAAGTCAAAAGACTTTCCCACAAGAAGTCAAAACAGTAAACTCGCTTCACGTGATAGTACGGAAAGCCAACACGGCACTCGCTAAGACAAGTGTCGCACGATCCACCCCAGTGGACCGAGATTGGACGTCAAAACCAATCACTTTCGACCATCTGGATTAGTCCAGAAGTATCCGGAACGCAGGATAGACTGCCCCGATATTGGATCCCATAACAGACGGACTGCATTTCACGCAGGTTTTGATGGACGGCGACAGTGACTTAAACCTGCTACATCCGGACACAATCCGCAAGTTGGGATAGACCATACTGCAATTCGGCATAGCCGCACTTCCTTCAAAGGAGTGGCGCCAGGCCATTACGCCAGGTGCACAGTTTCATTATTACTAGAAGTTGTGTTAGGGTCACCTGACAACTTCCGACGAGAAAAGCTAACCTTTGATGTCGCCCCATTTAAAAGTAGCTGTCAAGCATTACTGGGACGGGAAGCTTTCGTCCGCTTCAATGCAATACCACATTACGCGTCCCTTATGCTTAAAATGCCCGGTCCACAAGGCATCATTTCATTAAAAGGTCGCCTGAGACCCCGGACATGGCTGGACGAGTCCGGACTAAATAAGCTAGGGGCTACCTAGCCGCACATCCCATCACAAGGGTTTGCACATATAAGCCATAATGAGCTAGCATAGGCTCATCTTTCTTAATCTCTATTTCAATTTTTTATGCACTTTCTCGCACGATTTCTTTTCCAACCAAGTTCTTCTCTTTTTACAGATGAACAGCGTGCACACCCGTCCAGGATACGGCACAACGGAGACACAAAGCGCAGCGTGCGAGGGGACCCGTTGCAAGGACTTTTTTCGACTAAGACCCTCGTAAACCTTTCTTCTGTCTCTTGTTGCTATAATCCCTGGTTTATCATTATAAACAGAGTGGAGATCTGGCGTTTTGGCATCGGCGCGCGCGTAAGAATTTGCCGTACACGGACACAAGGGGCTTAGGGCTTTGTTTTGCCCGCTATTATAAAGACCGAACACCTTCGGGAGTGTTCGGCGTCTCGAGTTAGGCCTTATATGCATCAGCTCCGAATCATGTCTTTGGTCAAATGTTGGGTTTGCCCGGCTCCTGTGTTTTGCTGCCTTACGTTCCGTATCATCGGCTAACGCGGCTCCAGGAGAACTACTGCGATTGTGCCCCAGTTCGGCTGGCGAGCACCTCGAGAAAGCCGAAAACTGATCATCATGATACAGAGAGACTAGTCAACCACTCGATCGACTATGGAATGTTTAGGATTCCTCCGCTTTGTGAAGGGCCGTTTCCCGGCCAGGCACATATGCGCCCCGAATTCGGAGAGCGCGGTGCCCCCAGGGGCTATGTCGTAGCCCCACCCTCGAACTCCATGGCTAAGTGAAAGTGATAAAGCATTATAGTCCGGTTGCCTCGTTTGCTATGCTACCACCTCCTTTACAGGACCGAGACGTCGGATTAAGTGTGAAAACGCGCTATTTTTTGCGAACACCCCCGCACCTTGTGCGTGGGGGCTGAAGCCGACGACTGCCATCTTTCAGGTTATACACACGTATACATGAACGGCCGCATAGGAGATATTCTATTACTTGAACGCACAAGTATAAAAGGCGCTTCCATCATAAATATCGTTTTACAAACGTTCATTTGAACATAACATGTTTTGAGCACTGCGACTCTATTACACGAGCACCACGCAGCACTTCGCCAGAATAGTGCTCGGCGGGTAACCGGTTATCATCCGAACCCGGGGTCGCAACAGCGGTGGCATCCATCTCTGTCCAATGTGCCTTCACACGGGCGAGCGCCATCCGCGCACCCTCAATGCAGGCCGACCGCTTCATCGCCTTGATATGCGGCACCGCCCCAAGAAATTGCTGCAATAAGCCAAAGTAACTCTTGGTGGGGCCTATCCGGCGGATATGAGTCACTATATCCGTCATAGCAAGCCCGACAACCTATTTAGCTCAGCCCACTCAGCCAAGCGGTCGGTCAGCGAAAGTGAACGCTCCGGACTATGGAATTGAGACCAAAACAGCTCTTCCGTCTTGTGATCCTTCCGGCTTCGAATGCACAACGGCATCCGCCGCACTTCGCTGCTAAGTCCATATAAGGTCCTCCGGACACCACAGTTAGCCCAACTGAGCATATTTTGGATCCGTGAACCTTGGCGCAGCGAAAAAGGCTTGCCACTACAATATCCCCGCTGGGCGCAGCTCTTCCTTCATAGCCCGCATTTCAGAGCGGGCATTCTTAACCGGCGGTGGCCTTCCGCAGGTATTCTTGCCCGCTAGGCGCTCCTTCCCAAGAGCCTCATTGCGGTCGGTAGCATCTTTTAACTTCACGGCCATTTCGGCTATCTCTTCCCTGCTCCGGCAGTGTGCGACCCTTTCGGCCGCTAACTCCTCGGCCGCCCTCGAGGCCGCCGCATTATGTAGGAAATATGCCCTAGAGGCAATAATAAAGTTATTATTTATTTCCTTATATCATGATAAATGTTTATTATTCATGCTAGAATTGTATTAACCGGAAACATAATACATGTGTGAATACATAGGCAAACAGATAGTCACTAGTATGCCTCTACAAGACTAGCTCATTAATCGAAGATGGTTATGTTTCCTAACCATAGACATGTGTTGTCATTTGATTAATGGGATCACATCATTAGGAGAATGATGTGATTGACATGACCCATTCCGTTAGCTTAGCACTTGATCGTTTAGTATGTTGCTAATGCTTTCTTCATGACCTATACATGTTCCTGTAACTATGAGATTATGCAACTCCGTTTACGGAGGAACACTTTGGGTACTACCAAACGTCACAACGTGGCGGGTGATTATAAAGGAGTACTACAGGTGTCTCCAAAGGTACATGTTGGGTTGGCGTATTTCGAGATTAGGTTTTGTCACTCCGATTGTCGGAGAGGTATATCTGGGCCTTCTCGGTAATACACATCACATAAGCCTTGCAAGCATTGTAACTAATGAGTTAGTTATAAGATGATGTATTACGGAACGAGTAAAGAGACTTACCGGTAACGAGATTGAACTAGGTATTGGATACCGACGATCGAATCTCGGGTAAGTAACATACCGATGACAAAGGGAACAACGTATGTTGTTATGCGGTTTGACCGATAAAGATCTTCGTAGAATATGTAGGAGCCAATATGGGCATCCAGGTTCCGCTATTGGTTATTGACCAAGAATAGTTCTAGGTCATGTCTACATAGTTCTCGAACCCGTAGGCTCCGCACGCTTAAGGTTTCGATGGCGCTTATATTATGAGTTTATGAGTTTTGATGTACGAAGGAGTTCGAGTCCCGGATGAGATCGGGACATGACGAGGAGTCTCGAAATGGTCGAGACGTAAAGATCGATATATTGGACGACTATATTCGGAGTTCGGAAAGGTTCGAATGATTCGGTATTTTTCGAGTACCGGAGAGTTACGGAATTCGCCGGGAGAAGTATTGGGCCTTATTGGGCCCTGCGGAAAGAGAGGGGCTGCCTAGGGCAGGCCGCGCCCCAAGGTCTAGTCCGAATGGACTAGGGAGGGGCCGCACCCTTCTTCTCTTCCCTTCCTTCTCTCCTACTCCTACTAGGAAAGGAGGAGTCCTACTCCCGGTGGGAGTAGGACTCCCCCATGCGCCTCCTCCCTTGGCCGCCACCTCCTCCTTGCTCCTTTATATACGGGGCAGGGGGCACCCCATGACACACAAGTTAATCTCGGATCTTTCCTTAGCCGTGTGCGGTGCCCCTTCCACCATATTCCACTTCGGTCATATCGTCATGAGCTTAGGCGAAGCCTGCGCGGAGAAGTCATATCGTCATGAGCTTAGCGAAGCCCTGCGTCGGTGGAGCATCAACATCGTCACCACGCCGTCGTCTTGTGGAACTCATCCCGACACTTTGCTGGATCGGTCCGGGATCGTCATCGAGCTGAGCGTGTGCGAGAACTCGGAGGTGCCGTCGTTCGGTGCTTGGATCGGTCGGATCGTGAAGACGTCGACTACATCAACCGCGTTGTTATAACGCTTCCGCTTTCGGTCTCGAGGGTGCGTGGACGGACACTCTCCCTCTCGTTGCTATGCCATCACCATGGTCTTGCGTGATCGTAGGAAAATTTTTGAAATTACTACGTTCCCCAACAGTGGTATCAGAGCCTGGTTTTATGCGTTGATGTCATATGCACGAGTAGAACACAAGTGAGTTGTGGGCGATATAAGTCATACTGCTTACCAGCATGTCATACTTTGGTTCAGCGGTATTGTGAGATGAAGCGGCCGGACCGACATAACGCGTACGCTTACGCGAGACTGGTTTCACCGCTTCGAGCACTCGTTGCTTAAAGGTGACCGGCGGGTGTCTGTCTCTCTCACTTTAGTTGAACCGAGTGTGGCTACGCCCGGTCCTTGCGAAGGTTAAAACAGCACCAACTTGACAAACTATCGTTGTGGTTTTGATGCGTAGGTAAGAACGGTTCTTGCTCAGCCCGTAGCAGCCACGTAAAACTTGCAACAACAAAGTAGAGGACGTCTAACTTGTTTTTGCAGGGCATGATGTGATGTGATGTGGTCAAAACGTGATGCTATATTTTATTGTATGAGATGATCATGTTTTGTAACCGAGTTATCGGCAACTGGCAGGAGCCATATGGTTGTCGCTTTATTGTATGAAATGCAAACGCCATGTAATTGCTTTACTTTATCACTAAGCAGTAGCGATAGTCGTAGAAGCAATAGTTGGCGAGACAACAACGATGCTACGATGGAGATCAAGGTGTCGCGCCGGTGACGATGGTGATCATGACGGTGCTTGAGATGGAATCACAAGCACAAGATGATGATGACCATATCATATCACTTATATTGATTGCATGTGATGTTTATCCTTTATGCATCTTATCTTGCTTTGATTGACGGTAGCATTATAAGATGATCTCTCACTAAAATTATCAAGAAGTGTTCTCCCTGAGTATGCACCGTTGCCAAAGTTCGTAGTACCCAGACACCACGTGATGATCGGGTGTGATAAGTTCTACGTCCATCTACAACGGGTGCAAAACAGTTGCACACGCGGAATACTCAGGTTAAACTTGACGAGCCTAGCATATAACAGATATGGCCTCGGAACACGGAGACCGAAAGGTCGAACGTGAATCATATAGTAGATATGATCAACATAGTGATGTTCACCATTGAAACTACTCCATCTCACGTGATGATCGGACATGGTTTAGTTGATTTGGATCACGTAATCACTTAGATGACTAGAGAGATGTCTATCTAAGTGGGAGTTCTTAAGTAATATGATTAATTGAACTTTAATTTATCATGAACTTAGTCCTGGTAGTATTTTGCAAATTATGTTGTAGATCAATAGCTCGCGTTGTTGCTTCCCTGTGTTTTTATATGTGTTCCTAGAAAATTGTATTGAAAGATGTTAGTAGCAATGATGCGGATTGGATCCGTGATCTGAGGTTTATCCTCATTGCTGCTTGAAGAATTATGTCCTTAATGCACCGCTAGGTGACAGACCTATTGCGAGCAGATGCGGCGTTATGAGCGTTTGGCTAGCTCAATATGAGCGAATCTGACGTTATGAGCGTTTGGCTAGCTCAATATGATGACTACTTGATAGTTTAGTGCACCATGCTTAACGGCTTAGAATCGGGACTTCAAAGGCGTTTTGAGCGTCATGGACCATATGAGATGTTCCAGGAATTGAAGTTAATATTTCAAGCAAATACCGAGTTGAGAGATATGAAGTCTCCAACAAGTTCTATAGCTAAAAGATGGAGGAGAATCGCTCAACTAGTGAGCATGTGCTCAGATTGTCCGAGTACTTCAATCGCTTGAATCAAGTGGGAGTTAATCTTCCGATAAGATAGTGATTGACAGAATTCTCTAGTCACCATCACTAAGTTAGTAGAACTTCGTGATGAACTATAGTATGCAAGGGATGACGAAAAAGATTCTCGAGCTCTTCATGATGCTAAAATCGGCGAAGGTAGAAATCAAGAAAAACATCAAGTGTTGATGGTTGACAAGACCACTAGTCTCAAGGAAAATGGCAAGGGGAAGAAGGGGAACTTCAAGAAGAACGGCAAGCAAGTTGCTGCTCGAGTGAAGAAGCCCAAGTCTGAACCTAAGCCTGAGACTAAGTGCTTTTGCTGCAATGGAACTGGTCACTAGAAGCGGAACTACCCCAAGTATTTGGCGGATAAGAAGGATGGCAAAGTGAACAAAGGTATATTTGATATACAGATTATTGATGTGTATTTTACTAGTGTTCGTAGCAACCCTCGGTATTTGATACTGGTTCGGTTGCTAATAGTAGTAACTTGAAACGGAGTTGCAGAATGAATGTAGAAACTAGTTGAAGGGAAGTGACGATGAGTGTTGGAAGTAGTTCCAAGATTGATATGATCATCATCGCACACTCCCTATACTTTCGGGATTAGTGTGGAACCTAAATAAGTGTTATTTGGTGTTGAGCATAAATATGATTTGATCATGTTTATTGCAATACGGTTATTCATTTAAGTAAGAGAATAAATTGTTGTTCTGTTTACATGAATAAAACCTTATATGGTTACACACCAAATGAAAATGGTTCATTGGATCTCGATCATAGTGATACACATATTCATAATATTGAAACCAAAAGATGCAAAGTTAATAATGATAGTGCAACTTATTTGTGGCACTGCCGTTTAGGTCATATTGGTGTAAAGCGCATGAAGAAAACTCCATCTTGATGGACTTTTGGAATCACTTGATTATGAATCATTTGATGCTTGCGAACCGTGCCTTTTGGGCAAGATGACTAAAACTCCGTTCTCGGAACAATGGAACAAGCTCTTGACTTATTGGAAATAATACATACCGATGTATGCGATCCAATGAATGTTGATGCTCGTGGCAAGTATCGTTATTTTCTGACCTTCACAAGATGATTTGAGTAGATATGGGTATATCTACTTGATGAAACATAAGTCTGAAATAGTTGAAAGGTTCAAAGAATTTCAGAGTGAAGTGGAAAATCATCGCAACAAGAAAATAAAGTTTCTGCGATCTGATCGTGGAGATGAATATTTGAGTTCTGAGTTTGGTCTTCAATGAAAACAATGTGGAATAGTTTCACAGCTCACGCCACCGGAACACCACAACATTATGGTGTGTCCGAACGTCAGAACCGTACTTTATTTTGATATGGTGCGATCTATGATGTATCTTACCGATTTACCACTATCGTTTTGGGGTTATGCATTAAAGACAGCTGCATTCACGTTTAATAGGGAACCATCTAAATCCGTTGAGATGACACCGTATGAACTATGGTTTAGCAGTAAACCTAAGCTGTCGTTTCTTAAAGTTTGGAGTTGTGATGCTTATGTGAAAAAGTTTTCACCTGATAAGCTCGAACCCAAATCGAGAAATGCGTCTTCATAGAATACCCAAAGGTAACTATTGGGTACACCTTCTATCACAGATCCGAAAGCAAGATATTTGTTGCTAAGATGGATCCTTTCTAGAGAAGAAGTTTCTCTCGAAAGAAGTGAGTGGGAGGAAAGTAGAACTTGATGAGGTAATTGTACCTTCTCCCTTATTGGAAAGTAGTTCATCACAGAATCAGTTCCAGTGATTCCTACACCAATTAGTGAGGAAGTTAATGATGATGATCATGAAACTTCAGATCAAGTTGCTACCAAACCTCGTAGGTCTTCGAGTAAGATCCGCACTGAGTGGTACGGTAATCCTATTCTAGAAGTCATGTTACTAGACCATGATGAACCTACGAACTATGAGGAAGCGATGATGAGCCCAGATTCCATGAAATGGTTTGAGACCATGAAATCTGAGATGGGATCCATATATGAGAACAAAGTGTGGACTTTGATGGAGTTGCCCGATGATCGGCAAGCCATATTATATAAATGGATCTTCAAGAGGAAGACAGATGCTGATAGTAGTATTACTATCTACAAAGCTCGACTTGTCGCAG
Organism: Aegilops longissima; assembly: GCA_021605205.1. Classification (NCBI taxonomy): domain Eukaryota; kingdom Viridiplantae; phylum Streptophyta; class Magnoliopsida; order Poales; family Poaceae; genus Aegilops; species Aegilops longissima. Next base: position 55,027,120 of record CM038677.1, on the reverse strand, counting down.
AAAGGTTTTCGACAAGTTCAAGGTGTTGACTACAATGAGATTTACTCAAGCAGTAGCGATGCTTATATCTGTCCGAATCATGTTAGCAATTGCCACATTTTATGAAATCTGGCAAATGAATGTCAAAAATGCATTCCTTAATGGTTTTCTTAAAGAAGAGTTGTATATGATGCAACCAGAAGGTTTTGTCAATCCTAAAGGTGCTAACAAAATGTGTAAGCTCCAGCGATCCATCTATGGACTGGTGCAAGCATCTCAGAGTTGGAATACACACTTTGATAAGTTGATCAAAGCATATAGTTTTATACAGACTTGCGGTGAAGCCTGTATTTACAAGAAAGTGAGTGGGAGCACGACAACATTTACGATAAGTATATGTGAATGACATATTGTTGATCGGAAATGATGTAGAATTATTCTGCAAAGCATAAAGGAGTATTTGAAAGGAGTTTTTCAAAGAAGGACCTCGGTGAAGCTGCTTACATATTGAGCATCAAGATCTATAGAGATAGATCAAGACGCTTGATAAGTTTTTCAATGAATACATACCTTGACAAGATTTTGAAGTAGTTCAAAATGGAACAGTCAAAGAAAGAGTTCTTGCCTGTGTTACAAGGTGTGAGATTGAGTAAGACTCAAAACCCGACCACGGCAGAAGATAGAAAGAGAATGAAAGTCATTCCCTATGCATCAGCCATAGGTTCTATAAAGTATGTCATGCTGTGTACCAGATCTATTGCATACCCTACCACTAAGATTGGCAAGGGAGTGCAATAGAGATCTAGGAGTAGATCAATGGACAGCGGTCAAAATTATCCTTAGTAGAATAAGGATATATTTCTCGATTATGGAAGTGAAAAAGGTTAAATAAGTAAAGGTTACGTCGATGCAAGTTTTAACACTAATCTAGATGACTCTGAGTCTCAATCTGGATACATATAGAAAGTGGGAGCAATTAGCTAGAGTAGCTCCGTGCAGAGCATTGTAGACATAGAAATTTGCAAAATACTTACGGCTCTGAATGTGACAGACCCGTTGACTAAAATTATCTCACAAGCAAAACATGATCACACCTTAGTACTCTTTGGGTGTTAATCACATAGCGATCTGAACTAGATTACTGACTCTAGTAAACCCTTTGGGTGTTGGTCACATGTCGATGTGAACTATGGGTGTTAACCACATATAGATGTGAACTATTGATGTTAAATCACATGGCGATGTGAACTAGATTATTGACTCTAGTGCAAGTGGGAGACTGAAGGAAATATGCCCTAGAGGCAATAATAAAGTTATTATTTATTTCCTTATATCATGATAAATGTTTATTATTCATGCTAGAATTGTATTAACCGGAAACATAATACATGTGTGAATACATAGACAAACAGATAGTCACTAGTATGCCTCTACAAGACTAGCTCATTAATCAAAGATGGTTATGTTTCCTAACCATAGACATGTGTTGTCATTTGATTAATGGGATCACATCATTAGGAGAATGATGTGATTGACATGACCCATTCCGTTAGCTTAGCACTTGATCGTTTAGTATGTTGCTAATGCTTTCTTCATGACCTATACATGTTCCTGTAACTATGAGATTATGCAACTCCGTTTACGGAGGAACACTTTGGTACTACCAAGCGTCACAACGTAATCTGGGTGATTATAAAGGAGTACTACAGGTGTCTCCAAAGGTACATGTTGGGTTGGCGTATTTGAGATTAGGTTTTGTCACTCCGATTGTCGGAGAGGTATATCTGGGCCTTCTCGGTAATACACATCACATAAGCCTTGCAAGCATTGTAACTAATGAGTTAGTTATAAGATGATGTATTACGGACGAGTAAAGAGACTTACGATAACTAGATTGAACTAGGTATTGGATACCGACGATCGAATCTCGGGTAAGTAACATACCGATGACAAAGGAACAACGTATGTTGTTATGCGGTTTGACCGATAAAGATCTTCGTAGAATATGTAGGAGCCAATATGGGCATCCAGGTTCCGCTATTGGTTATTGACCAAGAATAGTTCTAGGTCATGTCTACATAGTTCTCGAACCCGTAGGGTCCGCACGCAAGGTTTCGATGATGCTTATATTATGAGTTTATGAGTTTTGATGTACCGAAGGAGTTCGAGTCCCGGATGAGATCGGGGACATGACGAGGAGTCTCGAAATGGTCGAGACGTAAAGATCGATATATTGGACGACTATATTCGGAGTTCGGAAAGGTTCGAATGATTCGGTATTTTTCGAGTACCGGGAGAGTTACGGGAATTCGCCGGGAGAAGTATTGGGCCTTATTGGGCCTGCGGGAAGAGAGAGGGCTGCCTAGGGCAGGCCGCGCCCCAAGGCCTAGTCCGAATTGGACTAGGGAGGCCGCACCCTTCTCTTCTCTTCCCTTCCTTCTCTCCTACTCCTACTAGGAAAGGAGGAGTCCTACTCCGGTGGGAGTAGGACTCCCCCTGGTGCGCCTCCTCCCTTGGCCGCCACCTCCTCCTTGCTCCTTTATATCTGAGGGGCAGGGGGCACCCCATGACACACAAGTTAATCTACGGATCTTTCCTTAGCCGTGTGCGGTGCCCCTTCCACCATATTCCACTTCGTCATATCGTCATGGAGCTTAAGCGAAGCCCTGCGCCGGAGAAGTCATATCGTCATGAGCTTAGGCGAAGCCCTCGTCGGTGGAGCATCAACATCGTCACCACGCCGTCGTCTTGTGGAACTCATCCCGACACTTTGCTGGATCGGAGTCCGGGATCGTCATCGAGCTGAGCGTGTGCGTAACTCGGAGGTGCCGTCGTTCGGTGCTTGGATCGGTCGGATCGTGAAGGCGTCGACTACATCAACAGCGTTGTTATAACGCTTCGCTTTCGGTCTCAGGGTGCGTGGGCGGACACTCTCCCTCTCGTTGCTATGCCATCACCATGGTCTTGCGTGATCGTAGGAAATTTTTTGAAATTACTACGTTCCCCAACACATTACTCCTTCTGGCCTGCTGCTTGGCTTGAGCAAGTTCGGCCTGAAGGCTCTCCACGGCAGCGGCACTATCTGCATTTCACGCACATGTTGTAAGGAGATGGCTTCGGCTCCCTTACCAAGTGACCGCGCAGTAACACTTACCTTGCGACTCATCAAGTCGCCTGTTGACCAGCATGATGTCCGCATCCGCAGCATCGAGTTGCCGCTTTAGTTCAGCAACTCCATCAGTCCGGATGGCCCCAGGACGACCCGCCACCTGCATCAGCACGACGGGAATTTAAACCTGCGATTTTGATCCTCGGCACGCTGTCGATTTCGACAACCTACCGAGTCTCAGGGGCTACTATCTATAAAGGGTGCATTCTATATGCAAAACTGTTAAAAGGTGTGTCATTTTTACGTACCTCAAACCCCGCCAGTAAACTCCTGATGGCATCGTACAACCCGCCTTCGGCGGACGAAATCCTTTCAATCACCATGCTCATCAATGCGTGCTGATCTTCTGAGATAGACGCCTTCTCAAGCAGATCCTTCACCGTACACCGTTGGCGCCGAACTATCCGCTTTGCCAAACCCGGGCTCCCTCCGTGATTTACACTTCAGGCTCGTCCGCCCTATCCGACGGCGCCCGGACGGAGGCGTCTCGCTCTCTATCATCTCCGGACGAAGGTCCCCAAGACAAGCTCATCTGCGAAGGGCGGAGATCCGAACTACAAGGTAAAAACTTTAGTTATCCTCGAAGCACAAATAGGGATGTCCTTATTATAAAACTCCTTTCTTTCTACTTACGGCTCGTTGGAGGCTGACTCATTAAGGGAGATTGTGCGGCGGGGCCTCCCGGACGCAGGACCTCTGGCGAAGATTTCTTCCCCGTTTAGGGCTTTTGCCCCGGTCCTCGAGGCAGTCCTCTTCTCCCCTTGGAGGAGGGATTCTCGATCCCCCTCTTTCAAGAGCCTCATTAGGCGAGGCAGTAGCTTTCTTGCTTTCCCTTCGCCTTCCTCTGGGCGCAACCTCCAACATCCGGACCAGCACGGATCCGGTGCGGTCTCGAGGGGGGGCGGACACGTATCAATTTTGCTTCCGCTATCCACTCCTGTGTAGAAGGAAGTTGGTCATAAAGTGAATCATCGAAAGGCAAACAAACGGTATGTCCGGACTTGGAACTACTTACTTGAGTATCCGGGCGATTGCAGCTTAGGCCAGCATCCTCGGTCAATTCCGGACGCACCTCTTGCGATCCGAATAATAATTTGTACATCTCCAGGGGTGTCATACCCATGAAGTGTTGAAGAATCCGTGGACCCTCCGGATTGAACTCCCACAGCCGGAGAGGGCGGCGTTTGCAGGGCAGGAGACGCCTAATCAGCATAACCTGCATCACCACCACCATATCGACCTCCCTCGTTTGGAGAGATCTCGAATCCGGCCCTGAAGTAGGGGCACGTCCTTTGACGGCCCCCAGTTAAGCCCTTGGTTGACCCACGACATCAATCGTCGTGGAGGTCCCGGCGGAATAGGGCGGCGGCTTTTGTCTGCGGCCCCTCGAACGGTAATATAGAACCACTCTTGCTGCCACAGCCGAGCTCCTCTTGGAAGGAGCCCATGGGCCACGGGCATCGGTCCTCCTACTTATGGCCGCCCGCCACACTCCGCTTGACACCCCGATCATCTTGGCGCCACATTGAAGGTCTTCACCACAGGCGAAGTGAGGGGTGACGCGGAGGAAGGCTTCATGAGCGACAATAAATGCGGAGATATGGAGGATGGACTCGAGCCAAATCGTGGAATTCCAACCCATAATAGAACATGAGCCCTCTCACAAAAGGATCCATCGGAAGCCTAAACCCGACGGAGGTGGGATACAAAACGACATACTCGCCGGGCTCGGGGTGGGGATGGCTGCCTTCCCTTGGCAGCAACCTGTCTGAAATCTCGTAAGCAGTGTACTTGGCCTCCCGCAACTTTAGCACGTCCTCCTCCGTGACGGAGGAGGGCATCCACCGGCCCTGGAGGTCGGAACCGAAAATCGTTGGAAGTCCGCAGCGCTCGAATCTGGAGCTCTGGGTGCTGGAACTTGGAGCGGGGAGGGGATTCGATGAAGGATTGAAGAAAAAAGAAACGAGCCTTGGTCCCGTTATAAAGAGGGAGAATACCAAGAGCCGTCTCCGTGACTGTTTGGGACTCGCCTTCGATAGAGGGGGCGTGGCGAACGGGCGCGGTTGGGTTACCCACGTCCGTATTGATGAGAATCCCGGATTAAGGGGAAACACGATCTCTGCTTCGACAAAGACGTGCCAAGGAAGCCGCCTCGCTAAATGCGCTGAGGTGGTAAAGTAAAACACAATTCAAGTAATGGCTTGGTAGTGGTGTGACGTCATGCCACAAAAAACGTCAGCAGATTGAACTTGTGTATATATTATTATTCTCTCTCTGATGGAACGTGGAATTTATTTTGCGAGCGGACACTATCCCGGTGTTCACAATCTTCTATCATTCGGAGGAGGAACCCGCCTTGCAATGCCAAGCAACATATCGCCGGACTTATCGTCATTGAAGCCTGGTTCGGGGCTCTTGAGGAGTCTGGATTAGGGGTGTCCGGATAGCGGACTACCATCATCACCAACTATCATTGGCGGACTATCATCATCGACCGGACTCCAAGACTATGAAGATACAAGATTGAAGACTTCTCCCGTGTCCGGATGGGACTTTCCTTGGCGTGGAAGGCAAGCTTGGCGATCTGGATATGTAGATCTCCTACCATTGTAACCGACTCTATGTAACCCTAGCCCTCTCCGGTGTCTATATAAACCGGATGGCTTTAGTCCGTAGGACTACAACACATCATCAACAACCCTTACAATCATACTATAGGCTAGCTTCTAGGGTTTAGCCTCCTTGATCTCGTGGTAGATCCACTCTTGTAAACATCCACAATATCAATATCAATCGAGCAGGGCGTAGGGTTTTACCTCCATCAAGAGGGCCCGAACACAGGTAAAACATCGTGTCCCTTGTCTCCTGTTACCATCCGCCTAGACGCACAGTTCGGGACCCCTACCGAGATCCGCGGTTTTGACACCGACACACGTTCTTCACCAAGACGATCTTCCCAAGTAAACTTCAGATCAACCGTGCCAACACCACGAACAGAAGCACTTGAACCGTTGCCCATTAGCACGGTTGAAGTCCCTGCGGTCTGATAAGATGAAAACATGGAAATATCACCGCATACATGCACATTAGCACCGTGTCAATCAACCAATCAGGAGAATGACATACCGAAAGAATAGTGGGAAATATACCATACCCAAAGATCCTTCATGTCGGTGTCTCCAATGACAACATTAGCGGTCTTGCCGCCTTTCCTGAGATGACGCTTGTCATAGCGATTGGGGCAACTAGGAGCCCAATGATCAGGATCTCCACACACATGATGACACCTTTCTTCTTGTCATTCTTCTTCTTGAAGTTCGTGTGCTGCACAGCCTTGTTCTTCCCATCAAACTTTGCTTTACCATCAAGCTTGCCCTTGTTCTTGAACTTGTGGAATGGAAGTTTTTCTTACATGCACCAGATTGGCACTAGATCCTCCTCAATACCTCGAGCACGTGTGTCCTTTGCTCTCGCCTTTTCTTCCACATCAAGAGTACCAATGAGATACGGAACGGAAAACTCCTGTTTCTTATGCTTCATTAAGGTAGCAAAGTTCCTCCATGAAGGAGGAAGTTTAGTGATGATACCCCCGGCAAAAAACTTGTCCGGTAGCATGCAATTGAAGTGCTCAAGTTCTCTAGCAAATGACTATATCTCATGAGCCTGCTCAACCACGGAGCGCTCTTCAGTCAACATGTAATCATAGAATTGCTCCATGATGTACAGCTCGGTGCGGCATCCGAGACCCCAAACTTGGCCTCGAAAAGTCCCCACATATCTTTTCCATTGTCAATTGGCGATAAGCATCAACTATCTTCTCACCAAGAACACTCAAGAGAGCAGCCTTAAACAAGGTATCCATTTTCGAAAAGCTTGTGCTGTTGGGCATCTTGCTCTCCTTCAGTTTGCCAAGAGTGGCGTCATAGCAGCTCATGGTCTGAAACCATAAGATTGCTCTCACGCCACCTCTTATAGTGGATACCCTCAAACATAGGAGGTCTCATGGAAGCAGCAAAACCACTCAGGGTAAATTGCCTATAATAAGGTTTTTGGATTGTTGGAAATATGAGCAATTTACCGAATGATTTTAGTAACAAAAATACTAGATAAAGCATGACTAAAATAGCAAATATAAAGCAAGTCATGCAATGTGACGGAGAGAAGGTAAACATCGTCTCCATATATGAACTTGAGGTAAACACATCTAGAACAGACACTAGATGAAGTTGCTTATCTGAATGTAACCCTAACATACGTAGGGCGAAACTAGAGCCAAGAACTGTAGGAGGACTTCTAACGTAAAGGAGAAGAACACGTCGCACAGCAGCAGCAGCAGCGGCTGGACTTGGGGTCGGTGTCCTCGCCGCCATGTCGTCGAGGAGGTCGTGGACGTCGGGGAAGAAGTCATCGTCGGGAAGTAGTCGTCGGCGACCGGATCGTCCGTGATGAAGCAGCCAATGGTCGCTGGGCGCGCCCCCAAAAACCTTATCACCCTTCTCCCTTACAGGACTCAAAATGTGCGGTCTCGAGGCCCTCTTCCCGACGTGCGGTGCACGCCGCAAGCCGGGATGAGGAAGACAGCAGATGCGCAGCGATTGGAACTGTGTGGCGAGAGGAAGAGGACCTTTGATGTGTCTCTCGGGAGAGGCGACCTCTCTTATATAGGCACAGCGAGAGGGGCCTTGAACAGCTCTTGCCGGAGGTGAAGCAACGGAGGAGATGAAGTGAGCAGGCAGCACGCGAAGAGGTGCGCGTTCGTATTCATTATCCACTACCGCAAAAACTTTTCAGCTCCGAGGTGACCTTTCGTATACCCGTAGTGCGTGGCAAAAATTAGACATCGGCTCGGCTCATTCCCACAACCCGCGGCGCGTGAATGTCCCTCTTGTTCTCATGCTCATACAAGTGGGGAAAGAACCTCCCTTATAAGGAGGTCCAATTCCCACTCAACTAGCAATGTGGGACTAAACTTTAGTAGTATCCCTTGCCTTGCACAAATGGGCTAAGTGGGCCTCTAGGATTTATTAGGAATTTCTGAAATAGTTATTGGGCTGCCCCAGTATAGACTAAATTTCAGCAGATAGGACATAGTCATGCTCGACCATTTGATGCTTTTGATGGCAGATTATGTTGTTGGTAGCATGACAACTTTCTTCAGCAAACATGGAGAACCTCTTTTGTAATATAGGTGTTGTCTCCAGGGGGCAAGTAGAGTGGTGTTGACGCTAGTAATTGATCACCGGGCGGTTTTGTTTTTTATTGGTTGTGTGTATCATTGATGCCTTTGAAGTATCTTGTTCGTATAGAGGCCGGGTGTAATTGGTATCTTTGCGATACTAACATATTTCCTTTGACGGAAAAAATAGAAAATCTTATTATGCTCAGGTTTTTGCCATGATTTGCCATGTCTGCTGAATGTTTTTTTTGCCAAATCTGGCCATGTATTCAGAAAACATTATGAAGCACGCTCCGTTCATGTTTGGGCGACCGACTTTTTTATTACCTTGCTAGCTAGAGTTGCTCTTGGATTGGTTACTGATTGAGTAACGGTGAAAAGAAGAGCTGATATGAGCGCAGCGTTATCTCGTCTTTTTCATGCATGCTGGCAGCGACAGGGCCATGAGTACATACACGATCGAGCCGGCCGGCCGCTGCATGGCAGGGTGTATGTGCCGCGTGCGTTCTGGGGGAGGTTCCAACGAGATCTGCCTCCCATTCGCAAAAAAAAAGAAAAAACGAGATCTGCCTACACGCAGGACACAGCGACCATCGACCGACGGACCCATGCATGATTGGCTTGGGCGGGAGCGGCCGCCGGTTCGTCCGTTTGCTCGTTGCCCGACCGACCCATCGCTCCTCCGGTCCTAGAGGCTACGGTCCTGCAACGTGTACGTGTGTGGCCATGCCTGCCTCCTTGGTGCATGGTGGCCGGTCACTTGTCTGCCACGCACGCAGACCATGCCATGCCATGCCATGGCAGCACGTACCTCCAGTAGCGGAGTTCTACGCATGGGCGCGCCCGCTGGTCCAACGAGGAGCCTTGGAACCTAGCGCTGCTGGGGGAGTGCCACCCGGGGCCGGACTACTCTCTAGTGCTGTAGTAGTGCACAACGCTGGATCTGGATGGATGACATCGAAAAGGGTCAGTCGACAGTGACGTTCTGTGGCGCAAACCGGCCGGTCAGAGCCCATCCCGATCATCGACGTCCGTCCAACCGTGCGAATGGCCGCCGCACGCCATGCTATGATGCCAAGTGTGTCAAGGCCGCAAGCCAAGGCGCCGACGTACGACGAGATCCATCCATCGATCGTTCTCGTTCCAGACAGCACCGTGCGAGGACGAGCGAGGGACGAAGCTCCCCTCCGACGGATCGGTCCCCTCGGACAGATGGATCGATGGGGACGAGGACGAGCGGAAGCTTCGCCACCGCCACCCGTTCGTCCTTCCGGGAAGTTTCTCGTAACAGCGACGTGCAGCAGCTGCTGATGATGATGATGAGGTGGAGGAGGATGAATATCTGAGCTGTCATGCGCAATTAGTTAAGCTGGACGATCCACGAGAGTGATCAGTGATGTATATATCTGCATAGAATAGAAGAAGAAAAATTGTTTCTCTGCACGCACACGTACGATGGCACACAAGCATCAAAATTAACTAAGTAACCAACCCTGATCGATGGGAGATGCAGTATCAGCCGGATATTCTTTTGTTTACGAACGTGTCGTTGTCTTGCCCACATGTAGTGTGCTAGCTGTGTGCATGACACGATCCTCTCACCAATGCACACGGCTAAGTGGTGATCCTTTTGTCAAACAACCTGCAACTGGTATGTATGATTTTGTTTTATGCGTGATCGACATTGCAGTTTCCTTGACCGATTCTCTAACTATGATATGATGATCGATGCGCCGAAAGCAGCGTCCGTGCCCTCCACCGGTGTCAGTTTGATACGTCCACGGATCGATCCATCCGTCTTTATCAGCACATATATGATTGATCTATCTGCCCACCAATCCCTCCAAGTTATCAACAATGCTAGCTAGTTACCCAAAACACGCCCCGTTCCAATCATCAAATGTATCGGTGTTTACGGTTCTCGATCAGCCGGTCGATTTCCATCTGAAAAGTTGAAATAAATTTAGGCGATTGGTGCAACGATCTAATTAGTAGACGTCCGTGGGCATCTCTACTGTATATCCTCTTTGGAAACATACACAAACTAGCTACCTTGGAAACATCTTTTTAGTCGCTTGACGCTGAGCCTTGGATGCATTTATCATGTAAACCAACCAAAAATCAGCCCTTCCTTTTTCTTTTTACGGGGAATGATCACTCCAACCTCTGCACGAATTGACACACGCGACGCTAATATCAGGCCACGGTTACATCCCCATGTCTTGTCATCACCTATAGCTAAGCTTGCTTTGCGTCACACAACTCTCAATGAATTCCACTGAATTTGCTCAAAAGACAAGTGATATATATATGATCCGTGGAATCCGAGATCAGTGACTTAGCTTTTCGTCGGTACCATTTCGTGATGACTCGACGACAATGCATGGGACTCCACTGCCTTCCTTTTGATTTGGCTCATCTGACATTCTGGGGTCAATTTGGATCCACGATGGATGCAAAAGCAACCATGAGTGCCTTCCGATAAGCCGTATGGAAAGATATAAATAGAGTTCTGCTTCGGTACATCACTGTAGAAGTTTGCATGGATCTTAAAGTTTCTTAATAAGGCTCGCTGTCACCATATTAGTCTGCAGATCAAATGTATTGAGTAGATGAATTTAGATACAGTACAAAAGGCCATATTAACCTTGTTAATTGAAGTAGTAATAACTTGTAATCTCCATCTTTCCCAAGGAGATCTGCCTCTGCCTAGCTCTAGCTAGCGGCACGCGCATACAGGACACACGGACCGACCGACCGACGATCCTGATTCTTTTGGCTGGGAGCAGCCGTCCGTTTGTTCGTTACTCGACCGATCCATCGCTCCTCCTACGGCCCGGCAACGTGTGTGGCCATGCATGCCTCCTTGGTGCATGCATAGTGCCGGGCCTCGCCATACTTCTCGTCGTGCCCACAAAGGAGTCGAAGGAGTCACGATCAATCCTTGACTGTTTACAGACACACGCGTAGTTTATCCTGTGACCATACCTGTTCTGTTGGATGCATTGTGTCCGCCACGGCACGCACGTACTGCATGGGCGACCGCAACAAATTCGCCTTTGGAACCTAGCGCTGCCGGGGGAGTTGCCACCCGGGGCCGGGGGAACGGGACACTAGCTACACTAGTGCACCCACACAAGACACTGACTGAGACGGGGCATGCAAAAGGGACTGCCGACGGCGACACCAACCGGCCGGCCGGCATCGGAGCCCATCCCGATCGATATCCAACTGCGGCGATCCAATCGCAGGCGCGCGCCGCCGCATGCCAAAAGCCAAGCGATCGATCGATGATCGGCCCACCGTCCTTCTGTTCATTCGTTCGTTCCAGGCATGGTGCAGCTTCGCCGCCCGCTCGCTTATTATATGTGTATCCGTCGCAACCGAGGCAGATGGACACACCACTTAATTTATTCCATTAGAGCAACTCCAACGGGCTAACCCAAATGGACGACGCTTTTGTCTGTTTTTTATCCATTTGGGTCGGCCGCCCGTCCGGCGTCCGCCCTTTTTTAGATTTCCGTCAGCAGCGCGCCCAACACGCCGACCCATTTCATGACCGCGCGCGCCTTTAGATCATGTCAGCGGCCATGCCGTCGCCCTGGTTTTGGCGCTCCAGCGCGCGGGAAAGGTTCGCGAGCGCGGGGGAAAATCGGTCTAGCGCGTGCTGGCTTTGGCGCTCCAGAGCGCGGGAAATGTTCGCGCGCTTGTTTTGGCGCGCCGCGGCCCGGCGCTCGTTATAAGAAGGCACTCCCTCCACACTCAGTCCACCGCCCACTCGTCTCGCCCCCTCTCACTAGCCTCGCCGCCTCTGCGCCACCATGTCGATGCGCCGCCGAGGCGCTTCGGATTTTCGCGGAGTCCGCGAGCGCCCCTCCGTCGCCTTCTCCACCGAGATCTTGTTTGCCAAAAGACGCCTCATCCTCAGCACCTTCGACACCGCTGAGCAGGCGGCCCGCGCGTACGACGCAACGGCGTGGCGCCTCCGGCGGCCTAGTCGGGAGATGAATTTTCCCGACGTGTCAAGCCAGCGGGCGCAGGATCTGGCGCCTCTCCCGTGGCTTTTCACCGACGAGGATCGTCGCGTCCACCGAAGGCGGCAGCGTCGCCTCGCCATCGCCGAGATGGACGTGCAAGCCTTGATGGTGTGGCGCGAACGCTTCCCGCACGACATCGTCGACGAACGTCAGTTTTATGAGCAAAGGAGGACGGAGAGGAAGGCGAGGAGGACGGAGCGAGCCGCCTATCGGGAGGGCAAGCGTGCGCGGAAGCAGGCCGCTCAATTGAGACTGAAGATGCAAGAAACATCAGGGTGGGACTTCGAGGACGAGCAGGCTGCTGACCCCTATATTCAGATGTCGGAGGAGGACATTACCGAGTCAGAGTCGAAAATCGACGAGTAGTTGATCTTTTGTTTTATTTGTGTACGCAAGAACTATCTATGTATCCCTTTTCATCGGAAAAAAAAAGGCCAGCGGCGTCAGCGATGAAGCAGGCGGTGGAGGGTGAGCGCGCGCAGGGAGGAGAGAGGGCGAGCGCGCGCGTGTCCGTCTTATGTCCGCGCCGACGTAAATCTGGCTCAAAAATGGGCCGGGAATGGGTCGGCAGGCGAACGAAAGCGGACGCGCGTCCGTTTGGGTCGACGCGTTGGGCCGACTTTTCTGTCCACGCCGACCCAAACGGACGGCGGCGGATGAAATGGGTCGCCCATTAGAGTTGCTCGTATAGACACACGGGTATATACAGTGCCTGTTTCTCGTAACAGCGTTGTGCAGCTGCTGCTGCTGATGAACATCCGAGCTGGCATCCGCAATTAGTTAAGCTGGACCTGGCCCACCCGCCGTCCATTATTAAGGCACACTCAACACTGACGAAATACTTGTTTGAAAGAGCGCTGACTGAATACTGATTCAGCAAGACGTGACGTATCTGCATATACGATTTCTTTTGTATCTCTGCACACATACACAATGAGTGACACGAGCATCAAAGTATCGTACGTACTAGGCAAGTAGAAGTAACTAACCCAGATCGGCGGAAGATGCAGTGCAGGAGATTCTTGTGTTTACGTGTCGCTGTCCACATGTGGTGTGTGCGTGCACGTTCCTCTACCAACACATTGGACACGGCTCTTACAAGTATTATTATCTCTTACGATCTTATCCCGGTTAAGAAAGTCATCTACTTGCGATTCAGGGATTGATTGGTTGCTTATAACGCACCTTTCCCTTGTCAATCCGTCAGCGCGCAACTGGCACTCTTTGGGTTGTTTTATGCGGGATGGGTCCTTTTTGGGTTTCCACGAGGCCCCCGCGTTGCCCCCTCTAGGGTGACTCGGGCGGCGCCGAAAACCTAGCCGCCGCACACTCCCTCCTCACCTTCCTCTGCTGCTGCCGGGGGACGCCGCCGGGCTAAGCCCAGGGGCCGACGGCGGTGGCGAAGGATTTCCTCTCTCCCGCGTCTTCAGGGTGGTGCAGTGCCCCTAGACGTGTGGTGGCGCGGCCGATCTTATTTCTGCGGCACGGCGGATGGCTGCGGCAGGCGGCGGAGGCCGCCCGTCCTCGGACGGCGGCGGCTTACGCGCGGTGGCGGCTCGATCACGGGCGGCGGCGGGTTGTGGGCGCAGCGGTGGCCCTTCGAGCGGCGGCGGCGCGCGGTTTAGGCTGCGGTGGCGTGCATGCTGCCTTCAGATCAGCGACGGCGGTGTGGAGGGCCTGGTGGTCTCGTCGGCGGCACCTCCGGTCAAATCTGTTTCGACCGGTGCAGCTGGCTGTGGTGGTCATCTGTTCCGTCAGAGGTGGTCGGCCTTAGGCTGGGTGTTCGGATCTCTGGATCCATCATCTAGTACCCCAGCCGCGAGTCGGGGAGACATAGTTGCCAGTGAAAATCGAGCCGACAGCGGGCGATGGCGGCGTTCCGCGTCGTTACCTTGATGAAGGCGGCGTCATGTGACTACTGTCGACCCACTCGTACTGCTCCGGGGGAAACCCTAGGATCTGGTCTTCTAGATTAGACGATGAAGGCATTGCGGTGTCGTTTCTTTCTTGAGAGCTTCGTTTGGGGAGCAGCGCTGGAAGATAGAGGCGGGAGGTTGAACGACTTCCTCTAGTACGGAGCTTCGGTGGAAATGTCAAGTCATGCCTGGCCGATAGGTGCTACGCTTTGCCATGCCTATTCGGCAGGTGCTACGTACGACATATCTTTCAAAGACTTCAAGTTGTGTCGGCTGATGGTATTTGGCGGCATGATGCTGAGGTGTACCGGCGGCGGTCGCAACGTGCTCAGCAGTTCGCGCACAGGGAGGTAGTGGTGCCGTTGGGCGCCGTGGTGGCGTCGACGGCAGCTAGACCGGGCAAGGTTGATGCGTCAGTACAACTCTGAAGATGGAGTGGTGGCAGTTGGCGGCGGCCTCGAGGCATCTCCACCGCGCTAACAGAGCCCCTCGAGCGATTTTGCGCGCGACGCCAAAAAGGCTCGGTCGCGCCCGAAGCCCGTTTTTCGCGGCTCGGGCCAAAACTGGTGCCGGCGGACCTGAGCGAACCCGCGCCACAGGGGCGCTTGGGTAGCCGGCACAAGCGAAAAAAGGTCGTGGGCCCGCCACGAGGTGACCCGAGGCCTTTTCGCCGTTTCTTGGCGCTTTTCCTCGCATCTCTCCCGCCGCCGCCTTCCTCCCGCCATTCTCTCCTTTATCCCGCTAAACCCCTCCCTTCGCCGCGCGAAAGAAGTACGCCATGCCGCCGAAGAAATACGCCATGCAGCTTGTATGGCGGTAACCGCGATGGCGCCGTGGCTCACCAAGCGCGAGAGAAGCCGAGGGCACCGCCATCAAAGCCACCGGGCCTGTCGAACGCCGAGTGGAGGGTAGAAGTTCAGCGGCGCTGAAGCGATCACCGCCGACAGCGGAACAGGCCATAGCCAAGAAGGCCCACGACAACGCGGGCCTTGCGCGGCGTTTTCCTCATCGGCCGACCAGCGGGATGAATCCACCCGTCGTCGTACGCCCGATCTGACGCCACAGGGACAGCAAGGCACCGGATCTCCATGGGGTTCATCGTCGCCCGGCTACGCCGACAGCGACGCGCACGGTGGGTTCAACCCAAACGTGACCTTCCCTCATGGTCACCCCACTACGCGCACGCCCTCGCCCGCCTTTGTCGGCGTGCAGTACCCTCCATACTGTTGGGGAACGTAGTAATTTCAAAAATTTCCCTACGATCACGCAAGACCATGGTGATGGCATAGCAACGAGAGGGGAGAGTGTCCGTCCACGTAACCTCGTAGACCGAAAGCGAAGCGTTATAACAACGCGTTGATGTAGTCGTGCGTCTTCACGATCCGACCGATCCAAGCACCGAGCGTCACGGCACCTCCGAGTTACGCACACGTTCAGCTCGATGGCGATCCCGGACTCGATCCAAAAAGTGTCGGGATGAGTTCCGTCGACCTGACGGCGTGGTGGCGATGATGATGCTCCACCGACGCAGGGCTTCGCCTAAGCTCATGACGATATGACTTCTCCGGCGCAGGGCCGCTAAGCTCCGCGACGATATGACCGAGTGGAATATGGTGGAAGGGGCACCGCACACGGCTAAGGAAAGATCCGTAGATCAACTTGTGCATTATGGGGTGCCCCTGCCCCATATATATAAAGGAGCCAAGGGGAGGTGGCGGCCCAAGGGGAGGCGCGCAAGGAGTCCTACTCCTCCGGGAGTAGGATTCCCCCAATCCTAGTTGGATTAGGATTCCGGAGGGAAAGAGAGAGAGGGGCGGCCCACCTTTCCTAGTCCTAATAGGACTAGGGAAAGGGGGGCGACCACCTAGGGCTGCCCTTCTCCTTTCCTCCAAGGCCCACTATGGGCCCATGAAGTTCTCGGGGGGTTCCGTAACCTCCGGTACTCCGATAAATTCGATTTCACTCGGAACACTTCCGATGTCCAAATGTAGGCTTCCAATATATCAATCTTTATGTCTCGACCATTTGAGACTCCTCGTCATGTCCGTGATCACATCCGGACTCGAACAACCTTCGGTGCATCAATACTTATAAACTCATAATGAACTGTCATCGAAGCGTTAAGCGTGCGGACCCTACGGGTTCGAGAACTATGTAGACATGACCTAGAACCATTCTCGGTCAATAACCAATAGCGGAACCTGGATGCCCATATTGGTTCCTACATATTCTCTGAAGATCTTTTATCGGTCAAACCGCATAACGACATACGTTGTTCCTTTGTCATCGGTATGTTACTTACCCGAGATTCGATCGTCGGTATCCAATATCTAGTTCAATCTCGTTACGGTAAGTCTCTTTACTCGTTCCGTAATACATCATCTCACAACTAACTCATTAGTTGTAATGCTTGCAAGGCTTAAGTGATGTGTATTACCGAGAAGGCCTAGAGATACCTCTCCGACAATCGGAGTGACAAAACCTAATCTCAAATCGCCAACCCAACAAGTACCTTTGGAGACACCTGTAGTACTCCTTTATAATCACCCAGATTCGTTGTGACGTTTGGTAGTACCAAAGTGTTCCTCCGTAAACGGAGTTGCATAATCTCATAGTTATAGGAACATGTATGGGTCATGAAGAAAGCATTAACATACTAAGCGATCAAGTGTTAAGCTAACGGAATGGGTCATGTCAATCAGATTATTCAACTAATGATGTGACCTTGTTAATCAAATAACAACTCCTTGTTCATGGTTAGGAAACATAACCATCTTTGATTAACAAGCTAGCCAAGTAGAGGCATACTAGTGACATCTTGTTTGTCTATATATTCACACATGTATTATGTTTCCGGTTAATACAATTCTAGCATGAATAATAAACATTTATCATGATATAAGGAAATAAATAATAACTTTATTATTGCCTCTAGGGCATATTTCCTTCAGTCTCCCACTTGCACTAGAGTCAATAATCTAGTTCACATCATCATGTGATTCAACACTAATATTCACATCTGTATGTGATTAACACCCATAGTTCACATCGTCATGTGACCAACACCCAAAGGGTTTTACTAGAGTCAATAATCTAGTTCACATCGCTATGTGATTAACACCCAAAGAGTACTAAGGGATGATCATGTTTTTCTCGTGAGAGAAGCTTAGTCAACGAGTCTGTCACATTCAGAGCCGTATGTATTTTGCAAATATTCTATGTCTACAATGCTCTGCACGGGGCTACTCTAGCTAATTGCTCCCACTTACAATATGTATCCAGATTGAGACTTAGAGTCATCTGGATCAGTGTAAAAATCTTGCATCGATGTAACTCTTTACGACGGGCTCTTTTATCACCTCCATAATCGAGAAATATTTCCTTAGTCCTTACTAAGGATGTTCTTGACCAATGTCCAGTGATCTACTCCTAGATCACTATTGTACTCCCTTGCCAAATTCAGAGTAAGGTATACAATAGGTCTGGTACATAGCATAGCATACTTTATAGAACCTATGACTGAGGCATAGGGAATGACTTTCATTCTCTTTTCTATTTTCTGCCGTGGTCGGGTTTTGAGTCTTACTCAATTTCATACGTTTTGCAACACAGGCAAGAACTTTTCTTTGACTGTTCCATTTTGAACTACTTCAAAATCTTGACAAGGTATGTACTTATTGAAAAACTTTATCAAGCGTCTTGATCTATCTCTATAGATCTTGATGCTCAATATGTAAGCAGCTTCACTGAGGTCCTTCTTCGAAAAACTCCTTTCAAATACTCCTTTATGCTTTGCAGAATAATTCTACATTATTTCCGATCAACAATATGTCATTCACATATACTTATCAGAAATGCTGTAGTGCTCCCACTCACTTTCTTGTAAATACAGGCTTCTCCAAAAGTCTGTATAAAACCATATGCTTTGATCACACTATCAAAACGTTTATTCCAACTCCGAGATGCTTGCACCAGTCCATAGATGGATCGCTGAAGCTTGCACATTTTGTTAGCTCCCTTAGGATTGAAAAACCTTCTGGTTGCATCATATACAACTCTTCTTTAATAAATCCATTAAAGAATGTAGTTTTGACATCCATTGGCCAGATTTCATAAAATGTGGCAATCGCTAACATGATTCGGACAGACTTTAAGCATCGCTACAGTTGAGTAAATCTCATTGTAGTCAACACTTTTGAATTTGTCGAAAACCTTTTTGCGACAAGTCGAGCTTTGTAGATAGTAACATTACTATCAGCATCTGTCTTCCTCTTGAAGATCCATTTATTTAACTTGTCTTGCTGATCATCGAGCAAGTCAACCAAAGTCCACACTTTGTTCTCATATATGGATCCTATCTCAGATTTTATGGCCTCAAGCCATTTCGCGGAATCTGGGCTCATCATCGCTTCCTCATAGTTCGTAGGTTCATCATGGTCTAGTAACATGACTTCCAGAACACGATTACCGTACCACTCTGGTGCGGATTTTGCTCTGGAAGACCTACGAGGTTTGGTAGCAACTTGATCTGAAGTTTCATGATCATCATCATTAACTTCCTCACTAATTGGTGTAGGAATCACCGGAACTGATTTCTGTGATGAACTACTTTCCAATAAGGGAGAAGGTACAATTACCTCATCAAGTTCTACTTTCCTCCCACTCACTTCTTTCGAGAGAAACTTCTTCTCTAGAAAGGATCCATCTTAGCAACGAAAAACTTGCCTTCGGATCTGTGATAGAAGGTGTACCCAATAGTTACCTTTGGGTATTCTATGAAGACGCACTTCTCCGATTTGGGTTCGAGCTTATCAGGTGAAAACTTTTTCACATAAGTATCACAACTCCAAACTTTTAAGAAACGACAGCTTAGGTTTACTGTTAAACCATAGTTCATACGGTGTCGCCTCAACGGATTTAGATGGTGCCCTATTAAACGTGAATGCAGCTGTCTCTAATGCATAACCCCAAAACGATAGTGGTAAATTGGTAAGATACATCATAGATCACACCATATCCAATAAAGTGCGTTTACGACGTTCGGACACACCATTTATGTTGTAGTGTTCCATGTGGCGTGAGCTGTGAAACTATTCCACTTTGTTTTAATTGAAGACCAAACTCGTAACTCAAATATTCATCTCCACGATCAGATCGCAGAAACTTTATTTTCTTGTTACGATGATTTTCCACTTCACTTTGAAATTCTTTGAACCTTTCAACTATTTCAGACTTATGTTTCATCAAGTAGATATACCCATATCTGCTCAAATCATCTTGTGAAGGTCAGAAAATAACGATACTTGCCACGAGCATCAACACTTATTGGATCGCATACATCGGTATGTATTATTTCCAATAAGTCAGTAGCTTGTTCCATTGTTCCGGAGAACGGAGTTTTAGTCATCTTGCCCAAACGGCACGGTTCGCAAGCATCAAATGATTCATAACCAAGTGATTCCGAAAGTCCATCAGCATGGAGTTTCTTCATGCGTTTTACACCAATATGACCTAAACGGCAGTGCCACAAATAAGTTGCACTATCATTACTAACTTTGCATCTTTTGGCATCAATATTATGAATATGTGTATCACTACGATCGAGATCCAACAAACTATTTTCATTGGGTGCATAACCATCGAAGGTCTTATTCATGTAAACAGAATAACAATTATTCTTTAACTTCAAATGAATAACCGTATCGCAATAAACATGATCAAATCATATTCATGCTCAACGCAAACGCTAAATAACATTTATTTGGCTTTTAACACTATTCTCGAAAATATAGGGAGTGTGTGATGATGATCATATCAATCTTGGAACTATTTCCAACACTCATCGTCACTTCCCCTTCAACTAGTTTCTGTTCATTCTGCAACTCCCGTTTCGAGTTACTACTCTTAGCAACTGTACCAGTATCAAATACCGAGGGGTTGCTGTGAACACTAGTAAAATACACATCAATAATCTGTATATCAAATATACCTTTGTTCACTTTGCCATCCTTCTTATCCACCAAATATTCAGGGCATTTCCGCTTCCAGTGACCATTTCCTTTGCAGTGAAAGCACTCGCCAGGCTTTGGTCCAGCTTTGGGCTTCTTCGCAGGAGTGACAACTTACTTGTCTTTCTACTTGAAGTTCCCTTTCTTTTCCTTTGCCCTTCTCTTGAAACTAGTGGTCTCGTCAATCATCAACACTTGATGCTCTTTCTTGATTTCTACCTTCGTCGATTTCAACATCACGAAGAGCTCGGGAATCATTTTCGTCATCCCTTGCATACTGTAGTTCATCACGAAGTTCTAGTAACTTAGTGATGGTGACTAGAGAATTCTGTCAATCACTATCTTATCTGGAAGATTAACTCCCACTTGATTCAAGCGATTAAAGTACCCAGACAATCTGAGCACATGCTCACTAGTTGAGCGATTCTCCTCCATCTTTTAGCTATAGAACTTGTTGGAGACTTCATATCTCTCAACTCGGTATTTGCTTGAAATATTAACTTCAATTCTGGAACATCTCATATGGTCCATGACGTTCAAAACGTTTTTGAAGTCCCGATTCTAAGCCGTTAAGCATGGTGCACTAAACTATCAAGTAGTCATCATATTGAGCTAGCCAAACGTTCATAACGTATGCATCTGCTCCTGCAATAGGTCTGTCACCTAGCGGTGCATTAAGGACATAATTCTTTTGTGCAGCAATGAGGATAAACCTCAGATCACGGATCCAATCCGCATCATTGCTACTAACATTTTTCAACATAATTTTTCTCTAGGAACATATCAAAACAAACATATAAAAGCATAGGGAAGCAACAATGCGAGCTATTGATCTACAACATAATTTGCAAAAATACTACCAGGACTAAGTTCATGATAAATTAAAGTTCAATTAATCATATTACTTAAGAACTCCCACTTAGATAGACATCTCTCTAGTCATCTAAGTGATTACGTGATCCAAATCAACTAAACCATGTCCGATCATCACGTGAGATGGAGTAGTTTCAATGGTGAACATCACTATGTTGATCATATCTACTATATGATTCACGTTCGACCTTTCGGTCTCCGTGTTCGAGGCCATATCTGTTATATGCTAGACTCGTCAAGTTTAACTGAGTATTCGCGTGCGCAACTGTTTTGCACCCGTTGTATTTGAGCGTAGAGCCTATCACACCGATCATCACGTGGTGTCCGGGTACTACGAACTTTGGCAACAGTGCATATTCGAGGAGAACACTTCTTGATAATTTTAGTGAGAGATCATCTTATGATGCTACCGTCAATCAAAGCAAGATAAGATGCATAAAGGATAAACATCACATGCAATCAATATAAGTGATATGATATGGTCATCATCATCTTGTGCTTGTGATCTCCATCGCCAAGCACCGTCATGATCACCATCGTCACCGCGCGACACCTTGATCTCCATCGTAGCATCGTTGTCGTCTCGCCAACTATTGCTTCTACGACTATCGCTACTCCTTAGTGATAAAGTAAAGCAATTACATGGCGTTGCATTTCATACAATAAAGCGACAACCATATGGCTCCTGCCAGTTGCCGATAACTCGGTTACAAAACATGATCATCTCATACAATAAAATATAGCATCACGTCTTGACCATATCACATCACAACATGCCCTGCAAAAACAAGTTAGACGTCCTCTACTTTGTTGTTGCAAGTTTTACGTGGCTGCTACGGGCTGAGCAAGAACCGTTCTTACCTACGCATCAAAACCACAACCATACTTCATCAAAAAGACTCCGTTTTAACCTTCTCAAGGACCGGGCGTAGCCACACTCGATTCAACTAAAGTGAGAGAGACAGACACCCGCCGGTCACCTTTAAGCAACGAGTGCTCGGGCGGTGAAACCAGTCTCGCGTAAGCGTCTGGCGTAATGTCGGTCCGGGCCGCTTCATCTCACAATACCGCTGAACCAAAGTATGACATGCTGGTAGGCAGATGACTTGTATCGTCCACAACTCACTTGTGTTCTACTCGTGCACATGACATCAACGCATAAAACCAGGCTCGATACCACTTTGTTGGGGAACGTAGTAATTTCAAAAATTTCCCTACGATCACGCAAGACCATGGTGATGGCATAGCAACGAGAGGGAGAGTGTCCGTCCACGTACTGTCGAGACCGAAAGCGAAGCGTTATAACAACGCGGTTGATGTAGTCGTGCGTCTTCACGATCCGACCGATCCAAGCACCGAACGTCGGCACCTCCGAGTTCGCACACGTTCAGCTCGATGGCGATCCCGGACTCGATCCAAAGAAAGTGTCGGGATGAGTTCCGTCGACCTGACGGCGTGGTGACGATGATGATGCTCCACCGACGCAGGGCTTCGCCTAAGCTCATGACGATATGACTTCTCCGCGCGAGGCTTCGCCTAAGCTCATGACGATATGACCGAAGTGGAATATGGTGGAAGGGGCACCGCACACGGCTAAGGAAAGATCCGTAGATCAACTTGTCATTATGGGGTGCCCCCCCCTCGTATATAAAGGAGCCAAGGGGAGGTGGCGGCCCAAGGGGAGGCGCACAAGGAGTCCTACTCCTCCGGAGTAGGATTCCCCTCAATCCTAGTTGGATTAGGATTCGGAGGGAAAGAGAGAGAGGGGGCGGCCCACCTTCCTAGTCCTAATAGGACTAGGGAAAGGGGGCGCGACCACCTAGGGCTGCCCTTCTCCTTTCCTCCAAGGCCCACTATGGGCCCATGAAGTTCCGGGGGTTCCGGTAACCTCCCTGTACTCGATAAATTCGATTTCACTCGAACACTTCGATGTCCAAATGTAGGCTTCCAATATATCAATCTTTATGTCTCGACCATTTCGAGACTCCTCGTCATGTCCGTGATCACATCCGGACTCGAACAACCTTCGTGCATCAATACTTATAAACTCATAATGAACTGTCATCGAAGCGTTAAGCGTGCGGACCCTACGGGTTCGAGAACTATGTAGACATGACCTAGAACCATTCTCGGTCAATAACCAATAGCGGAACCTGGATGCCCATATTGGTTCCTACATATTCTACGAAGATCTTTTATCGGTCAAACCGCATAACGACATCGTTGTTCCTTTGTCATCGGTATGTTACTTACCCGAGATTCGATCGTCGGTATCCAATACCTAGTTCAATCTCGTTACGGTAAGTCTCTTTACTCGTTCCGTAATACATCATCTCACAACTAACTCATTAGTTGTAATGCTTGCAAGGCTTAAGTGATGTGTATTACCGAGAAGGCCTAGAGATACCTCTCCAACAATCGGAGTGACAAAACCTAATCTCGAAATCGCCAACCCAACAAGTACCTTTGGAGACACCTGTAGTACTCCTTTATAATCACCCGATTCGTTGTGACGTTTGGTAGTACCAAAGTGTTCCTCCGTAAACAGGAGTTGCATAATCTCATAGTTATAGGAACATGTATGGGTCATGAAGAAAGCATTAACATACTAAGCGATCAAGTGTTAAGCTAACGGAATGGGTCATGTCAATCAGATCATTCAACTAATGATGTGACCTTGTTAATCAAATAACAACTCCATGTTCATGGTTAGGAAACATAACCATCTTTGATTAACAAGCTAGTCAAGTAGAGGCATACTAGTGACATACTGTTTGTCTATATATTCACACATGTATTATGTTTCCGGTTAATACAATTCTAGCATGAATAATAAACATTTATCATGATATAAGGAAATAAATAATAACTTTATTATTGCCTTTAGGGCATATTTTCTTCACATACAACTACTCGCCGCCCGCCGCATACGCGTCCACACTGACGCCCCATCTCTACCGTGGACCGCTACCCTTCTCTCACCTCGGCGACGCCGACGACACGGGAGCCGACATGGACGACATCATCGCGGCAGGATCGACCGCGGCCGCCGCGTCTCCCGGGTTCGCCACCCAGGACGAGGTAGTGGACCTCAGCGGCGACATGGAGGCCGATCTCGGCTACGTCTACGGCGACGACGCGCAGGAACCCGAGGAGGAGGAGGAGGACCAGGAGGAGGAGGAGGAGGAGGAGGAGCCGGCTCCTGTTCCGACGAAGGGGCGCCGGAAGAAGAAGAAGCGGGCGGCTAGGTCAGGCGAACCGCGCATCAAGTGGACGTCCAAGGAGGAGGAATGCCTCGCCGAAGCATGGAAAGTCGTCTGCCTTGAGCCGTCCACCGGCACGAACCAGAGCTTGGAGACGTACTGGGACTGCATCAAGGCCGAGTTGGACGAGCGGAAGCTCGTCGACCCCTACTTCAAAGGCGTCTACATGCAGCGCGGCTCCAAGGCGATGGCGAACCATTGGGGCGTGTCGGTTGGCGTGCAACAAATGGCATGGAATCGTCGAGGAGGTCGCGGCTTGCCCGGAGAGCGGCGCCAGCGTTGAGGATCAGGTACGCACGCCGTTCGCCCGCATATCTTCGTCCCCTACGCCCGCCGCCCACCAACTGTTCGTCCCTCCGCGCAGCTGCTGCGTATGTTCGCCATGTATCGGGGCGACAACCAAGACGTCGACTCCTCCACGTCTACAAGCGCATTGACGAGTGCGAGAAGTGGGCGGAAGTCCGACGTGCCCTCGACAAGGCCAAGGAGACATACAAGCCGGACGCGGCGACTCCGGGCGCGTCAGAGGGGCGGCCGGACGGCAACAAATTGGCAAAGAAGGGGAAATGCGCCGACGCGGCAACCGCGCGATTGCAGGAGTCCATCGAGCATTGCCTCGCCGACGCCCAGGCCCGGGCCGTCCTACGCGAAGAGAAGACCGAGGCGCGGTGGTCGTCGCTAATGAAGACCAACGCCATCAAGCTCGACCTGCTCCGGACGAACGTCGCCGCGAAGAAGAGGAACACCGACATGGCTTTTCTGATGGGCGGGGCGGACATGCTCCAGAGCAACGACGAGAAGCTCAAGGCGTGGTACCGGTGCAGCGCCTCATTACGAGCGAGCTGCCGACGGCAACGCCGACGACGCCGACGACGCCCACGACCACACGGACGCTTAAGCCCGAACGACGCTACATCGCCGCCCAGCGGTGCCGGTTGCAGCGCGACGCAGCCCAAAGATCGAAGCAGCTCCGACCCGACGAGCCAGCGACGCCGACTCCGCCAACGCCTGGAGCCGACACCGCCGAGTGAATCGTTGCGACGCGAACTTGCGGCGGCGGCGCTCTGTTTTTTGTAACGCCAGACTACGTCCGATCGCGGATTTGCGGCGTCTTTTGAGAGCGGAACGACCAAGTTTAAATTTTCCGCATCTGGGGCGGCGCGTGCGGCGTGGCCGAGCTAGGTCGCCCCGGGGCGAACTAAGCGCAAGACGCCTCGAGCCGCTCTATTTAGGCGCCCTGGGGGGCCGAACGGCTGGAGATGCCCTGAGAGCGTGCCGGACCAGTGTGTGCCCCATACCCGGCAAGTGGCTTGGTTGGGGTCTCAGGTCTTAGATGTTAGGTTTGGCTGCAAGGTCTGTTTGGTATTAGGCTCAGACTATCAGCATCACTGCATCAACTGGATAGGAATAGCGACAGTTGTTGCCTAGACGGTGGTTTACCGAAAAAGGGTTTCCCCCCGCTTTGTATACAAAGCAACCAACCGAACATCCAACGATAGGTGCTGGGGCGGAAGCAGCACAGTCACGCCCAAAAGGAAAGAAAGAGAAAATACAAAAGAAACTAATGCCAACAACGGCGGATCAACAAAAAACGAAGAAGCCTCGAGGCCACTGCGCCCACCGGAGATCGTCCACCAAGCTCCGAGCTTTCGAAGCGCCGGTACCAATCAGCACCTCCAAGAAGGAACGCGACGATGACGACGCTGCTGCCAAGGGTTTCCCCCGGTATGCTGTGAGGAGAGAGGAAGGGTAGCCCCGACGCCCTTCAGAAAGGTCAAGCGGTACCTCAAAAACGAAGAAGCCTAGGCCTAGACGGTGGTTTCAAACTTACTGCTGTATTTCTTTGTAAAATCTTTTGTGAATAATTAATAAAATGACTGCATGCATCGCCCAGATGCAAAGGCCGGGGTCCTCCTCCTTTTCTAAAATAAAAAATAAAAAAATATGATCATGCATGTACTGTAGTAGCTAGCTAGCCGCTGAGCTAGTTGATCATTACGTTTCCCTGACTAATTTTCTAGTTATGATGCATGATATGACGTGGAGAAAGCAGCGTGCCCATTTCGATCGGTGTTTGATACGTCTACGGATTGATCGATCCGTCTCTATCAGCATATCATATGGAGTATGTATGTAATGATCGATCTACCTGCCTACCGATCCGGGTTATCCCCAACTCTAGTTACCCAGAACCGCCCCCTTCCCATCATTAGATATACTCCTTTTGTTCGGAAATACTTGTCGAATAAATGGATGAATCTAAACATTTTTTAATTATAGATACATTTAATTTTATCCATCTCTCTGACAAGTATTTCGGAACGGAGGGAGTATTTGTATTGATCGGCCGGACGATTTTCATCTGAAAAGTTGAAATTAATTTGGGCGATGTATTGGTACAAATCGTAAACATCTCTACTATCCTGCTTGGATACATAAACAGTCTTGGGAACATCTTTAGTCGCTTGGCATTCAGCCTTGGATACATCTACTACTCCCTCCATTTCTAAATATTTGTCTTTCTGAGATTTCAACAAGTAACTACATACGAAATAAAATGAGTGAATCTACATTCTAAAATATGTCTACATACATCCGTATGTTGTAGTCCATTTGAATGTCTAAAAAGATAAATATTTAGGAACGGAGGGAGTATCATGTAACCACCATAATCAGGCCACGGTTCCATCACCCTATCATATCATCATTGCTAGCAGCTACTTCCTCTGTCTCATAATATAAGACGCCTTTTGTTACTACACTAGTGTTAAAAAAGTCTTACATTATGGGACAGAGGGAGTAGCTTGCTTGGGCCACAACACTCTCACCGAATTCCACTGAATTTGCTGAAATGACAAGTGTATATATGATCGGTGGAATCCAAGATCATGTCAGGGAATCAGCTTTCTTCTCCTAGTATCACGACGTGACGACAATTGATTTCCACTAGCTTGCTTTACATTGGCTCATCTGACATTCTGTGGTCAATTTGGATCCATGGTGGAGGCAAAAGCAGCCATGAGTGCCTTTCGATCAACTATATGAAATGACATAAAAATATTACATCGCGCACTAGTGGGCCGCGCTGTTTTATTATAGCTATAGGACACGGAAACCTGGAAGGTTTTGCACTTCATCTAGAAATTTCTCTGACTTTGGAAAACTTGAAAGCGCGCCTTCCATCAAAAAGTCCATTCTGCACCCGAGCTCATATGCTCCGGTATGAACAGTAAAATCAAAAAAAAAAAATCAAAAAAATCCATTTTTTTTGGAGAGAAACATTGACAAAAGTTCTAAGTGCCTGTAAAAATTCATCATGAAATCACATTCCTGTAAGGCGTGGCAAAAAAAAAAAACAAATTCAGTGCTTCAAAATGCGTTTGAAAGTAGCTTTTTCAGAGTACATTTTTTTGTTTTTTTTGCCACGCCTTCTAGGAATGTGATTTCATGACGAATTTTTGCAGGCACTTAAAACTTTTGTCAATGTTTCTCCTAAAAAAATTTGGATTTTTTTGAATTTTTTTGAATTTTTTTGATTTTACTGTTCATGCGGGAGCATATGAGCTCGGGTGCAGATTAGCCGCGTCCGGCTTCCATTTCTTACCCTGGATGACACGCGCCCTGGCCATTTTGCTTCCTTTTGCCCTTCAGTTGTGGCATTGCATGATGACACACAAAGGTAATAATTTACCAATTCATCATCAGGTCGACGATGCGTGTGGAAATGTGGCCAGCAATCTCACAACAGAAAAACATACATACATCACTCTCAGCAGTTAGGTAAACGCCTAGTTAACCACACCGATAGAGAAGAATAATCTGGATCTTACTAAACTCGGACCGCACTCTGAATATTTTCTTCCAAAAGCTATTGTTTTTCTTTCAAAAAGGCGCTTGCGATATACTCCCTCCGTCCGAAAATACTTGTCGGAGAAATGGATAAAAATAGATGTATCTAGAACTAAAATACATCTAGATACATCCATTTCTCCGACAAGTATTTCTGGACGGAGGGAGTAGTAGAAGTGATTCATCACAAATCATTCTGGTCATGTTTCTGTCAATCCGTCTGCAACTGGCATGCTTTTGTTTTTCTGCGTGATTGACATTGGCATGATATATATGATCATTGAGCTAGCCGCCACGCTAGTTAATCATTACGTTTCCACGACTAATTCTCTAATTATGATATGACGATGACGCGGAGAAGAAAGCAGTGTGTGTGTCCATCTCCATCGGTGTTAGTTTGATACGTCCACGGATCGATCGATCCGTCTTCATTGGCATACATGATCGATCTACCTGCCCCTACCAAAGTACCCATCCCAGTTATCACCAACGCTAGTTACCCAAAACACGCCCCTTCCTCATCGTCGATCAACCGGTCGATTTCCATCTAGAAAAGTTGAAATAAAACTAGGTGATCGGTGCAAACTGCAAAGGATCTAATAAATGCACGCTCGTGGCGATCTGAACTATCCTCATTGGAATCATGAACTGTCTTGGAAACATCTTTAATCGCTTGACGTTGAGCTTGCATATATACATGTATCATGTAACCATAATCCGGGCACCGTTTTTTCTTCTTTCCTTTTTTCGAATAGGGATCATGCTCACCTCTGCATCAACTGATGCATGCATCCCTAGAATTCGGCCACATTTACATCATCATATCACATCACCAATTACGTACAGTACTAGTAGCTAACTTGGCTTGGCCACACTCTTAGTGGGTTCCACTAATTTTCCGAAATGACAAGTGATATATATGATCGGTGGAATCCAAGATCATGTCAGGGTATCAGCTTTCTTCTCCTAGTATCACGACGTGAT
Source organism: Aegilops longissima (assembly GCA_021605205.1). Lineage (NCBI taxonomy): Eukaryota > Viridiplantae > Streptophyta > Magnoliopsida > Poales > Poaceae > Aegilops > Aegilops longissima. Next base: position 54,997,866 of record CM038677.1, on the reverse strand, counting down.
GACTCGACGACAATCGGATCCCACTACCTTTCCTTTTTGCCTGGGCTCATCTGACATTCTGTGGTCAATCTGGATCCATGGTGGAGGTAAAAGCAAGCCATGAGCGCCTTTCGATCAACCATATGAAATGACATAAAAATATTACATCGTGCACTAGTGGGCACCGCTGTTTTATGTCGGTAGGACACAGAAACCTGGAAGGTTTTAGACTTCATCTAGAAATTTCTATGACTTTTGAAAACCTGCAAGCGTGCCTTCCATTTCTTACCCTGGATGACACGCGCCCTGGTCATTTTGCTTCCTTTTGCCCTTCAGTTGTGGCATTGCGTGATGACACACAAAGGTAATTTACTAATTCATCATCGGGTCGACGACGCATATGGAAATGTGGAAAGCAATCTCACAATAAAAAACCTACACACATCGCTCTCAACAGTTAGGTAAAGTCCTAGTTAACCATACTGATAGAGAAGAATAATTTGGGTCTTGCTAAACTCAGACCGCACTTTGGATATTTTCTTCAAAAAGCTACTGTATTGTTTTTCTTTCGAAAAGGCGTTCGGGATCATTTTAGTACTGCTCATGTTTCTGTATGTCACAGATTGAGCGGAAAGCACAAGCGCACGTAAAGCTATTGTTTACGAACACGTACGTGTCGCTGTCAACATGTAGTTAGTGTGATCCTGCCACTAATGCACACGGCTCTCAAGTCTTATGATCTTGTCACTGGTCAAGTGATCTGCTTGCAATTGAGGGATTGATTGGTTGCTGATAACACGCACCTTTTGTCAATCCATCTGCAACTGGCATGCTTTTGTTTTTCTCCGTGATTGGCATGATATACATGATCATTGAGCTAACCGCCACGCTAGTTAATCATTACGTTTCCACGACTAATTCTCTAATTATGATATGATGATGGTGCGGAGAAGAAAGCAGCGTGCATGCCCATCTCCATCGATGTTAGTTTGATACGTCCACGGATCGATCGATCCATCTTTACCAGCTACTCCCTCCATCCCATACAAAGTATTTTTGACACTAATGTATGGGACGGAGGGAGTAGCATATACGATCAATCTACGGCTACCGATCCGTCCTAGTTATCACCAATGCTAGTTACCTAAAACACGCCCCTCTCAATCATCAGATATATTTGTGTTTGTGATTCTCGATCAACCGGTCGATTCCCATCAGAAAAGTTGAAACGAATTTAGGCAACGTATTGGTACAAATCATAAACACCTTTACTTTTTCCGAAAAGGAGGATTACCCCCGGTCTCTGCATCAAACGATGCACACAACCATATAAACAGTCTCCACTTTCCTGCTTGGAAACATAAACAGTCTTGGGAGCATCTTTAGTCGCTTGACATTGCGACTTGGATACATCTAACATCTATGTAACCATAATCAGGCCACAGTTCCATCACCATATCATATCATCTTATATTATGGTACACAGGGAGTAGCTTGCTTGGGCCACACAACTTTATCACTGAATTCCACTGAATTTGCTGAAATGACAAGTGATATACATGATCTGTGGAATCCAAGATCATGTCAGGGAATCAGCTTTCTTCTCCTAGTATCACGACGTGACGACTCGACGACAATGAGATTCCACCACCTTCCTTTTGCTTTGGCTCATCTGACATTCTGCGGTCAATCTGGATCCATGGTGGAGGCAAAGGCAAACCATGAGTGCCTTTCGATCAACCATATGAAATGACATAAAAATATTACATCAGCACTAGTGGACAACACTGTTTTATGTCGATAGGACACAGAAACCTGGAAGGCTTTGCACTTCATCTAGAAATTTCTCTGACTTTTGAAAACCTACAAGCGTGTCTTCCATTTCTTACACTGGATGAAATGCGCCCTGACCATTTCGCCTTTCCCCCCTCTCACTTGTGGCATTGCGTACTGACGCACAAAGGTAATTTACTAATTCAACATCATGTCCACAAGACATGTGGAAATGTGGCAAGCAATCTCACAATTAAAAACCTACACACATCGCTCTCAGCAGTTAGGTAAACTCCTACTCCATCTGTCTGGAAATACTTGTCGTAGAAAATGGATACAAATAGATGTATCTAGAATTAAAATACATCTAGATACATTCATTCCTCGGACAAGTATTTCCGGACGGAAGGAGTACTAGTTAACTACAGTAATAGAGGAAATTAAACTGGGTCTTACTAAACTCAGACCGCACTCTGGATATTTTCTTCAAAAAGCTATCTATTTTCTTCCGAAAAGGCGCTCGGGATATGGTGGAAGCAATTCATCGGAAATCATTTCCGAAAGTTAGTATGAGCCGAAAGCAGATGTGCACGCTTTCCATCCATCCCTACCTTTTTGTTGTCGACCGTGCACTTATTTGACACACACACTCACCTTTGTTGGATGGCTTGGCTCCACAGATGTAGAGTCCTCAGCCCAGCAACCATCTATTTTATGTCCCTGGTGGACTTTGAGCGAGCTAGTGCGGCCACCATTCGCCAGCCCGAGACGTCAATCAACTTCCTGGCACGCAAAGGATCGACACCGACCCAATTACGTCACCTGCCCGCCTTGAGATGGCGAGCACCTATCGACCGGACACCAGTTTTTTCACGCAGCTTTTCGCACAATGACACTGACTTTTCACACGGTTTTTCACACCGACATAACAGTCACTTGCATACATTGGCAGTTGCATGATACAGATCGATACATGGTGATAAAACGACCTTATTTGCACTGAAATGGACGAGTTCATCTGGCAAGAGACCTCGGGGGCACTACTGTGTATATTTAGCTACTCTGCCCTTGCAAACGCCAGGTCGAGGAGCGTTCTGAAGAACTTGTGGGGGTAGATGGGCGGTTCCTCCGTGAGTGCCTGCATTTGGGATGGTGCCACCACACAGATGTTACAAGGTGAAAGGTTTTACATGGCCGTGAGGATTGAGGAGCAGCTAGTGTAAATAGATAGTTCTGTAGTTTCTGGAGCAGTGGGCAGAAGAGCTTACCTGGTGAATCAGAACTGTGGACGGAGTCATCCCAGGTACGGTGTTCACCTCTATCAACAGCACCTTCAGGATCAAATGCAGGAACAGTGATTAATTAATTACCACTGCTAAGCTAATCTCTTCCTTGGTTTATAACTGCGCAAATATGGAAGAGAGAAGTGGTACCTCTCCGCTGCGCACGTTAACAAATGCATCAATGCGTGAAAAGCCCTCCAAACCCAATGTGTTCGCCATCATCTCGATACACTTTTTGCACTTCTGCAGCGCATCCTCGCTACGAGTGCAGAGGATAAAATATTGAGTCATGATGCAGAGATGAATCTGGAACTATGTTCATCTCGAATAAAAATATATCTTCAGTAACTGTTATTTCCCCAAAAAAGGAACTATTTCGGCAGCAAGAAATTGCTTCAAATCGTGTGGGAACAGAGCAAGTATGGCAGAGATTCCAGTCAGTTGGGAAAGAAATCCACTGTACAAACAGATCGGAAATAAGAACAGGAACAAGTATCAGACCTCATGATTGTTGCTGGAGGTGGTGTCAAGTTGATTCCAGTTCCACCTGAAAGTACCAGCATATAGCAAAGCACATAAGCAATCTGCCTTAAGATGATATGACTCTGAACAGACCAATGTAAACCTTCAAAGACCTGTTCCAGACTAATCACCTTGAAATTTCTCTTCAAGAGACAAAATATCACCACTTTCTTTGACTGTGATGCTTGGATTCAATGAATGCATCTCCCCACGTTTGCCGACCACACCAACAGTCACTTCAAGCCACTCATTTTCGCCTTTCCATACCAGATGGCGGGTACTATCATTTCTCGATTTATTTGAGATAATAATTTCGTCGGTTTCGATAAATGGTTCGAATATCAGTGACTCCGGAGGAGGTACTGGCATCTCAATAACTCCATGTGCCTAGCAAATATAGATCAACGTCAAAATGCATCTTAACATCATGTGTCTCAGGCATAATGAGTTACCAAGTTGAATTTGTGGTACCCTGGATAGACAGTTAGCAGGCAGACGCGGAAGCTTTCTCCTCAGCACATTTACATAGACTTCTAGGTCTTCTGGACAGCTGATAAAACATAATTTTTTAATGAGCCATCCATAAGACGGTAAAAGTTACTGTGTCCACGTTAAATAATTGTAAAATCATCAAGTAAACAGGAGTTTATGAAATGCTCACCGCAATCTTGCCACACCAGTCGAGCATCCATCACGAGCAGGTTTCACACATACCGTTTCTGTTTGCAGTTTTGTTTTCAGGTCATTCCAGATATCAACAAGAGATGACTTTAGCAGCTCTTCTGTTGCTCTTACATCCTTTGGTATAGTGTGAATTCCATAACTAGCCAACTGCACAAGTACAAGAAAACTGGTGAACCATCTCGCAAGGTAAATAATCATAACACGAGTACATCTCTAAAAATTCTAGCCAACAAGCAAATATTGTGTTGTTAATGGATTGGTTGCGAATAACATTATACATTGTCATTGCCAACAAACAAAAAATTAAATTATCATGGAATTCCCATAAAGAAGACCTGAAAGGCTCATACATGGTCAACGGCAAGTGAAGTTGCAACTTTGTCCATGCATGTTCTAGAAGCTATTGGTCCTGGTCCTGCACAAAGAGAACTTTGATATTAGTATAATTCTATATTCTTAAGAGTTGGAAACATAAATCTATCCTATAAGCTGCAATGGCACCTGTGTAAGGAACTCCTGCAGATTCCAACAGCGATTGAATGGTACCATCCTCCCCGATACCACCATGAACTACACATGTAATGTATTCGATATTGAAATACCAACAAAAAAGAAAGCATAGGCCTCTACGTCTGTATTTGCACTATGTGTGTTACCACTTATGACTTATATTTGGTTTTATTGTGATAGGAGGAAGTAAGCATTAACAGAGTTCATTAGTTCCAGAAAGTTTCTTTCGGAAACATCCAGAAATATCATTCTGATTTTCACATTTCATCTGGCAACAGTTAATCATGCATCCATCATAAGTTCATAAGTACATATATATACGAAGAGACAGATATTATTGTGCCTAGAAAGCTAGAATATTAGCTACACAAATATGTATTGAAAAAATACCTGCTATGAACACTACAGCTTTAACTTCTTTAACATAATCAATCCACTGTTGCAGGGAGTATTTGATAGGTTGTTCATCAGTGATGTCAAAGCCCGCAAACCAATCTTGCTTGCTTAATGCTCGTTCAAGATCTTTCATGACTTGATCACGTAAGCGAGATGTTATTTCAACCCGCTCTGGTTCAATTGCTTCGAAACATGCAGCATGAACTTCTTCAGTGGTATGTCTTAACACTAAAGAATATCTGTCACACAATAAGAGGCTACTGCTTCAGTGAACTATAAAAACTAGGAAGAATGAAAGAAAATATCTTGCTCTTGATCAAAGGCCGATGTTGGATATGCCCACAGTTAAATCAGAATTCTGGTTTGGGCTCAAGCGCCCAAAAATAAGGACCAGCATCATTATGCTTCTGAAAATATGAGAAGTGAACTCGAAGCAAAATACTTCATCTAGTGCACCACAAACTTCAAACTTCAAGTCTCACAACTTGAATATGGGTGTCTATTTCATCCCATAGTTTGTCCCACATTTTTCATACTTACTACTCCCTCTGTTCCTAAATATTTGTCGTTTTAGAGATTTCAAATGGACTACCACATACGGATGTATATAGAGATATTTTAGAGTGTAGATTCACTCATTTTGCTCCGTATGTAGTCACTTGTTGAAATCTCTAGAAAGACAAATATTTAGGAACGGAGGGAGTAGTAATTAAAGTGGCAGATACAAGGATATGCAGTGGCAGATCTAGGCCAATGGACCAGGGCAGGCCAGCAGTGGAATTGTCCATTAAAATTACTTATAATATTTGCTGTGATATGAACTAATGGAAAATCCCAGGGTGTGTGCCCGCCCCACCCTGTCCACCCTGGGTATATGGGGTTCTTTTTTGATTTGGTGTAGAATGTAACAAGTAAATAAGACAACCCATCTTCTGTCCAAAATAATAAAGTCCAAGACTGAAATACAAGACAAACTTAATTCTTCAGCCAATATACGATGTCAAAATAGTAGTTTTCAACACACCAATACTGAAGAGCATTCTTCAATATGAAATGAATGTCCCTTTCAGGCCATAGATGCCCAGGAAACCAATCAAAATTAGGTTAATCAGTTAAGATGAAAGTAACATAAGTACTTTAGTAATAAACTATAGCAAATAAAGTTGGAATTCTCTGTTTTCAAACAGTAACTAGAAACTGCACTACGCAAGACTCAAAATAGGATTATTGGGTCTGTGCAGGTAAAGATTCATGTCCCACAATTAACCAGGTGGTGCAAGAAACACTTACGGCAGTGTCCAAACATCACGTGAACTTTCGCTGAGATCTTGGTTGTGGGAAGAATATCCACTTGAAGGTGCAAGCAAGCACGGTGTCACATCAAGCTAAAGGCGCCAGAAGAGAAATGAATATACACCATCAGGGTATGAAACTAGAATAATGGTAACAAAATATAGACTGAACATGAGCTGATTGCCATCATTTAAACACGCATCAACGCATCAGAATGAAAACACCATGGCAGTCAAGAATCAGGTGATTAGATACTAGGAAGCTAAAGATCTTACATCATCGAACCCTTGCAAATTAAGCCAGACATTTGTGCCACTCATAAGAGATACTTGCCGCTCTGAAGTATCGCCACCAAATATCACAAAAGCCTTCTGCTTGCATGTGCCATTCTGGATTATCTCTGCTTGTTTTGCGGATTGCATTTTTCTGGATAAAGCACTCCATGCATTATTGCTTGAAACAAGGGAAGGAAAACGTGAGCAAGCACGCTGAACAATTGTACGGAGGATTCGAGAGTGGGAGAATCCAACCTGAAAAATGATTTTTTTTTGTTCCAAAGTTAGCGGCGAGATCAAGCATTATATATGTACACATGTAAATGTCCAACACTTACTTGCAGTAATTGCACGATGATTGATGGCTAATGTTTTATACTGCATAGTATTATTTACAAAATATAAATACCCTCAATGGTGTTGTGCAGCAGTCAGAAAATGTGCACACAGATGAGGAAAAATCATGTAACCTAGTTGAATTGATTTTTATTTATAGAAACTGAAATTGCCAAATTTTGGGTGTGGGAAGTACAAAGTATTAGCAGCGATACCTTTGAAGCTTGTTGAAATAAGAAACTGGTTTGCTCCATCCCACTTATCTGTTAAGACAGGATAACAGCATATGTCACACTAGAAATCACAACCCGTGCTGCAAACCTAAGCATGAGGAAATTTTCTAAAGATGCTTACCAAGTTAATATCAGTGAAAAGGACAGAACCATACTCTGTATTTCCAAATTTAACACCGTTTTCAGACGAGGGCAGAGAAGTAGCAGGACTTGGTAAGAACCAACCATCTATCCTAGCGAAGTCACGCAGGCCAAAGTGGCGAAATAAAAGGGATACTCCTTTTCTTATGCAATCTATCACCTCTGCCGGAAACCGTGGAGGTGTATGATAAGCAACCTGTGAAGGGGTCAATATTCAATGCATAGACGAACTATTCACGTGAGATAAGTTATAAAAAAGTAATGTCTCATTTATACCGAAAAAGGCTTTCGCCCCGCTTTATAAATAAAGCAAACCACCAGGAGCACAAGTAATGTCTCATTTTGGCAGGCTAAGTTACAAGGGTCGACAGAAAACATCCACTCCTTGTGCATATATATGACTCAATCACTTGCATAGCAATATGTGATGTTTATTTCAAATACCTGTTGAGTTGGAAGGTACTTCCTACGGTAGTTAAATATTGTATCCTCGTGAATATCACTAGAAATTGATGACTGAAGCTCAACCTGCAGAAAAGGGGGCAAGAGAAACTAGTTCAGTCTTTGACTCTTCCTGCACATCTTACAGAGTTTCTAGAGATCAAACTCTCTCCATAAGGAACAACCTATTTTGATATAAACCAGACTTTGGTTGGACCATGTTAAAGAGCAAGGACCATAGGAAAGCAGAGGTAAGAAAAAAATGATACAAATCTTACTTCCGTTGGAAGCAAAACGATAGGCTCACTGTTATTAGCTGTCCCAACATCAAGAACAATGGCTGTAAACTCGCAGCCCCCTTCAAGAAAAACTTCTATGATAACCTTATCATCAATTCCCTGTTAGACATCTGAGATATCAGATTAGGCGGCACACTTTTTTCTCTTTAAGAAACAATGGCAGTAAGTACTAACTACCAGGCACCTCTGAAAATATTCCGTCGGCTTTCTCAGCTGCCTCATTAGCACCATAAGCGACAACTACACCGATACTTGATCCAGCTCTCGTAGGTTTGACCTGTGTATGCACATGAGGAGTTACATGCTAAACAAGAAAATTTAAGGAATAAATTTTCAAATAAGGCATCTTTACTTACAATCACTTTGCCATTTTCTTTATTCAAATTGATGCTTCCAAACCATTCCTCCAATTCTGACTTGGCCAATTTATCCTTCTACTTTGTCATAGCCCGTAGGTGACACATGCAGGACACGTGGTCAGGCGCCAACAGAAGAGCATCATGATTAGTAATCACATAAGGCACCTCCTAGTTCGCAAAAAAAAAAAAAGGCACCTCCTAACAAATCATTCATTGCAAACTTCACTTAAAATTATTGAAGTCCAATCAAAATCATGGATTTTGACACAAGAATTCATCGCGTCTTCTGATTTTTGGATTATAATAAAGAGATACTTTTTGTCTTCCATAATTACCATTGTACTTTTGCAAAAGACAAAATAAAATAAGTTTATCCTAAGTGTTTGTGAAGATTCAGTGCCCTTATTTTCTGAAACAAGAAGCACATGAGACAGAGTTCTGAATGATTAAAAAATTCCAGGGTGTCACTACCTGTTTTCCTTATAAATTACTTCCTCTGTAAACTAGTATATACTGTGTGTACTAAACCTTGTATGCCTTACAGAAATATTTTATAAAAAGAGCGGCTGAACTGTTGTTGAAGATAGGTCATACATATTGAATTGTGTACATAACACAGTCAGAAGGAAGCTTTACCTCTACAAGAAAGTTTGGTACTGTTAAGAAACCTTGAGCATCGAGCTCGAGCGATGCATTATGCTGCAGCCATATTTAAGATTCATGAAATCAGGTCACACGTATAATTGGAATTGTTCATATCAAGTGAATATACAAAACAATTTCACATTGTCATCAACCTTATACATTAAAGCTGCTCATCAGATAGCATTTCGTAAAATCCACTTGTTTCATGCAATGGATTTTTTTTATTCTGACAAATTCAAACCTAATAATACTGCAAACTCATTTCATGAGATAATTCGGGTATGTTCTTTAAACTAGAAAATGTTGAGGATGACACTGGAATAAGCCTTCCCTGTCCAAGTACCAAAAATGACATTGAAGGATGATGAAAGCACAATAAGGGGAACTCAACCGAACCGAACTCAACAAGACATGAAGCCTTGAGCAACTATTTAGGGCGATACAAAAAAAAACTTATGGACCAAGTGGCTCCATGTCATGATTAGTAAAGCATACCTTGTCAAAAGCACGGAGGCATTCATTAGAGGGCGTCCCAACAAATGGAACATTTGCTTTCTCCAAAAGCTCCTGAATATTTTTGTAGAAACATGGCAAACATATAAAACATCACAAATACTAAATTTTCTGTTGAGTTGTATATATTGATGAATTGATATTAAGTTCTATACTGCAGGTATGCTGCCTTTGTAGGCCTTAGCATCTTATCATCAACAAGAATCAGCAGCAATGTGAAATTCTCATAAAAATAACTAAGAGACAGTCAGCACTATATGCTAGTGCAATGCTGAAACAAACTGAAAATCTGCAAGCATGCACCGTGGCACCAGTATTTTATTTTCTTTGCATGTAAAGCATTATTAATATTCGTTCGTAACTACAAACCTGAATACCACCATCTTCACCAAATTTTCCATGTATCACCGGGAAGACAATGTCAACATTGGCGGCAAGATGTTCCGCAAATTCAGATAGGGTGGAAAATTCTTGTGCTAGACTGTAGACGGTGAAATTTGAGACTGAACAATTTGAAATGGCCTAAAATTATTAGCAAGGAAAAGAAATAAACCCTGGCAGTAAGCTCACCTTTCAAGCTTGAAATCAAAATCGGAAGGGGTGTTGGAATACAGCTGTGGAGTAAAACACGAGAGACTGTCATTTTACAAACAGAGTGCTTCAGTCAACACAAACATTTTTTTTCATTAGGGTATCCAAATCATTCCAAACAGAGTAGGCAATTGTTTAATCAGAATTCAACCAATGGAATTATTGCATGACCATGTGTAGAGAGACATGAAAGTGGGTTCAGATAATGCATCGCCGGATTCAGTTGAGACAAACTAACTAACATCACAGTAAGCAGCCAATGACAGAATATTCAGCTAAGAAATGTTGCTGAATGATTTCAGAGAAGCGAATTCAGTACAGACAAACTATTACAGTATATGATTATGTATAAAGAAATCAAAGTTGGCTGTGGGCTCCTCAAATAATGCATCGCCGGATTCTGTTGAGACAAATGCGTTGACACCACAACAAGCAGCGAATGACTGAATATTCAGCTAAGGAATTAACAATAGCGGTTGAACAGATCGGCAGCTCACCTGCGCCGGCGAGATCGCGAACGCGTTCATGCCACAGTCGATGTAGTAGCAGCTCACCAACAAGTCCTCCCCCTGCATCCAACATTTCAACGCCTTTTTTTTTAAGAAAAAGAGGAGAGTGACGAAGCGTTGACCCGGAGTCAAACCTTAGAACACTATACTATATAAGCCTACTACCACAGCTCATATCGGAAGGAAAGGATGACCTGGATGTGATCGAGCACGGAGCGCGCGGAGTTGAGCGAGATGCCCCGCTCGGCGGAGGGCCCGCCGCACACGAGCCCGACCCGGAGCGGCCGCCCCTCCTGCCCCGCCGCCGCCGGCGCCATCCCTTCAACGGCCCGCTCGGAGACCACCGCGCGGAGCCGGCCTGGGGCGGTGGCGGTGGCAGCCGAGGAGAGCGCGCGGCGCGGGGCGAGGGCGCGGGGCCGGGCTGTAGTCGCGGTGGCGGTCGCCGGGGAGGGGAGGCGGGGTAGCAGGCGGGGCTGGGCGAGGGAGAGCAGCATGCGATCGGCGCAATGCGGCGGGGGATGGGCCGATGGGGAGGGAGTGCAGGCGGCGGTGGTGAGGCTGACCGGTGACGCGGGCGCGTGCGGTGGGAGTGGGAGCCGGCCGGAGTGAGAGTGAGAGAGGGATGTGGGCGTGTGCGTGTCGTCTTTGTAGCGGACGCGGCCGGCGCCGGCTTGTCGCTTCCGCCGGGCCGCGTTCAGGTGGTGGTTGTGTTCCCATCCGTTCCGAACGGCAGCTCTTGTTTTCCGAGGAGATTATTGTCATTGCATCCACTACAAGACTGCTGACGACGTTATAATAATCATGTCCTTCGAGGAGATTATTGTCATCTTCGTTGGCCGTCTGAATCTCTTCTTTTTAGAAAAAATCCAAGCGTATTATTAAAGTTCATCGAAAGTACAAAGCATCTCAAACATAATAAAAATTACATCGAGATTTCGAGACCACTGGATGACAACTACCACCACCGGAATGAGCCGTCGATGCGCCATAGTCGCCGCTCCCCTATCGGAGCCGACTTGGCCTTGTCGATAATGAAGTGAAAAGTCTTCGTCTGCGTGCCCTAAGGACCGGTAGCCACGGAGCCGCGGTCGTCGTTGTTGAACACTTGAATAGATCTGAAGCACCTGATGAACTTGAGGAGGATCGTAGCCCAGAAGATAAACTCAAAGAAGAAGCACCGCCATCCGTCCGAGCGCCGCACCTTCAAGGTCTAAAAAACCCTAACATAAACTACTAACCAGAATGAAGGCATCGGGATTCCCCTCCTAGCCACTGGCCGCCGGAGCGACAAACAGAGGGGGGGGGGGGGGATCCACATGCTCACTTGTAAAGCTTGGATGGCCGGCACATTTAATTTTTGGAGAAAATCAAAATGTAAGAGAATTATATGTACTACTCCCTCCGTCCCATAATGTAAGACGTTTTTTAACACTAGTGACATTACGAGACGGAGGGAGTACATATGAATGTGATAGAATGGCACTAGAAAGAGATAAACGACCGAACATAGTCCAAGCTACAAAGGCGGATAAACGCCACTAGTCGTGTATGCGTATACAAGTGCCGAATCGGCGAAATTCTTTAAGGTGCTCCACTTACAATTGCTAGCGACATAATTGTCCTACTTGGCCGTCTAAACCCGCTTTTGATATAAAGCCTTGGGATTGTATTAAACCATGGACACTGCCAAAGCGTTGCATCAGGCTCTTGTTTCTTTAAAAGTGTTGACCAAGTTTGTGGGTGGGCTCAAGCTCGCAAGGCAAAGACTCTGAAAAGACATTCACAAGACAAAGTTAAGATCCATGCATATACTCTGCCGACCAGCAATGTAATGTTTATACAGTAACTGTAGACTATGCATTTTCATACACTATATGCTACCTACTTCATTTTACTAGAATGGATTCCTGTTACAAAAATAGACACCTTCACCATCCGTTTGTCAGCAAACAGCCGGCTTCATTTTGTTTTGTTTTGAGAGGTGACTGGTTCATTTTATTTTTCCTGGATTTATTCTAGAATTTTTTGACAATGTTCGTTCAGTGGGAGCTGATGTTTTTGTCGACTACGAGGCGACTGTGCCGACTATCAATCCCAAAATTTGTAACCTCAATCTCTCGTAGGTGCTCACAAAAGATGTGCATACGTAGTCATTAGAAAACCCATGACAAACGCATGTATTTGTACTGTGTTTTTTTAGAAAAGTAACCGGCTATTATTATTTTTCATTCTAACTCGGGCTTTTAGGAAAACTATCATTTATTGCATATAAAAGTTCATAGGTACGATAAGCTAGAACGCTCTTAGCTAAATTATGAGGATAAATTTACCCATAAAGTCAAGGGCTAAGGGCATCTCCAACACGTCGCCAAATATTATCCTCTATGTGGTTGAACCGGATGGACCGGACACTTCTAGATAGCCCATGCTACCTCTCAATTGATCGTGGACATGGAAGGACGTCCGAAATCCCCTTGTTAGCCCCCAAATTGGAGGAAGCTCTAGGGAAGTTTGGACAACCCATGGGAACCGCCAACTCGGACTCCATCACAAACCCACTTTTTTCTTTCCTCCTCTCACCTCTCTCCATTTGGACAAGGGATGGACAAGTAGGGTATTTGGGGGAAGTAGAATTGGATGGCCGATGCCCGGACATGCCCGCAGATATTCAGGGGCTTCCGTTTGATGAACGACTCTGGAGATGGCCTAATAATATAGCTCACTCAGGTCTCACTGAGTGTGCTACAATATTACTCTTGAGTTTGTAATCCATCTTTGTATTGCTAATGGAGCCCAAAAGGAACTGGGAAAGGTAAACATCACTGATTCGGCACAACCAGTGGCGAGGCTTTGGAAGAAAATGAAGGGGGGGGGGGCTCAAAGTTAACGGTGTGAAGAATAAACCACTAACTCTCAGTTTTTTAGTTCAAATAAGGTTAAAATTTTGATACAAGGCTGAACTGAATACTAGTAATTTTTTTCCAATTTTTGGAGGCGGGCCTCGAGCTTGTCGAAGCACCCCCCCTTAGATTCGCCACCGGGTGCAACTATGGCGGAGGGGGAGCGTTATGTCTTGTCGAAGTCACGACGGGCAATAATATCTATCGCTTCTAGCGAGATAGCATGCGTCGATCACGTCCCTGCACCGATCGCTCAGGTCGCCGCACAGAGACTGGGTCAGCTATGGTCTGTAGTGTAGTCTAGCGTGGATCTATGGTTTTCCTTCTTCTTTTATTTTTCCTTTTTCCCACTGCATAAAATAACCAAAAAGTTTGTGAATTAAAAAAAGTTAGTGAATACAACTTTTTTGCATGAATTTGAGAAAATATTTGTGAATTTTAAAAAGTGCATGAATTCGAAAAAATGTTCACAATTCATAAAATGTTCATAGAGAATTCAAAAGGTGTTCATGTATCTGAAAAATGTTCATGCATTCAAAAAAATTATGAATTTAAAAATCTTCATGGATTCAACAAATGTTCATGAATTCATAAAATGTCCGTGAACTGAGTTTTTAATGAATTCAAAAAATGCTCATGAATTTAGGAAATTTCCTTGGAGAATTCAAAAGATGTTTCAGAGTTCAAAATGAACAAGTTTTGAAATCCTGAACAAAATTTTGAAAATGTGAACAAAATTTTAAATTTATGTATACATTCTTGAAATAGCGATTTTTAAAATAAATTCCCAACATTTTCTAAGATCACAAACAAAATGTACAACTTTCAAAATTTCTAACAATTTTTTGAACATTTTAGAAATTTGTGAAATAAAACAACATAAAAGAGGAAAAAGGAAAAAGAAAGGAGAAACTATAATAGGAAAAAATCCGAGAAAACAAATCTTTACCTTATCTTTACCTATATATATATATATATATATATATATATATATATCTTTCCTACTAATAAAGCACGGAGTGCTTCTGGTCGTCCGTCGTCGCTAGCGATTTTGCATAAAAGTCCTTCAGTTTATTCGAATTCAATCCGCAGTCCCTGTTTTAGTGGATAACGTTTCACTTTTACAAAAATAACCCTGAAAACCCAGCCCAAACCAGACCGCTCCGCCTCCCGCTGCTCCATCCTGCCCGAGCTCCCCTCGCCCCCGCAAGCCGCCTCGCCGGCGACCCCACACCTCCGCCGCGCCCCGCCGCCGGAGCTCCGGCCTCTCCGCCGCCTCGCCCCTTCCCTCCTTCCTCTCGATCTCCTCTCACCTCTGTCTCTCTTTCTTGCTGAACAGGGACCTCCAGGAGGGCCATGGCGCCACTAGCCCTCAATCTCGCCGGATCCGGCCGCCTCCACGCCAAATCCGCCGGAAATGGATCCATCCCGTCCAGATCCAACCGGATCCGACCGGGCCCCCCATCCTCGCCACTGGAGCACGACGGTCGGCGGGAGCGGCATGACGTCGGGTATGTATGAGAGAAGAGAGAGATGAGCAGGAGAGAAAAAGGGAGGACAAGAGGAGGCCAGAGGAAGAGAGATGGGAGCGGTGACCGCGTACGACCGCCCCGACCACACGGTCGCGGCTTGGCCACCGCGGCCTCCGTGCGGAGCTTCGCGACTACGACCAGCCGGAGGTGGAGGCCATCATGTGGTGGGCCGTCAGGTCGGGCTTCAGGGACAACGTCGTCCTGCTCCGCAAGGTCATCGGCCCCTACCTCAGCGCTAACGGCAGGTGCGTCAACGTCGACCACAGAGCCAGCTTCCCCTCCAGTATTGGATCGTCGAGCGCTTCCCTGCCAGGGAAGATGGCATACCTGCCTTTCCTGCCCTGCATCTGGTGAGTTCGCCATGACAGACCCACTTCTTGGTACCTCTTCTTGAATTGCTTTCGGCGACTGATCGATTTCTTCTTGAGCCATAGTTCAATTCTGTCCAAATTTGATCTCCTGAAAATAACCATGGTTCTTTGCAGAATCCCCATACGTGTACCTCCCCTTCATGTTCATCTACCTGGAGCCGGGACGGCGGATCCCGTTCGTTCGGGCGCTCGAGGAGGGGTACTACCCCGAGGACGAAAGCCGGCGCCTGTTATGGTTCAGGGGGTCCGCGTTCCGCCTGAGAGACGACATGGCGTTCCTCGGGTTCCCTTGAATGCGTGCAGCTCTCTCGCTCTCTCATGTCTGACGCACGCACGCTGTGCTACTGCTATCTGGTGACTTGCTACGCACACACTGCAACAGGTAGGGCTGCCTCACATCTCCCTTTGTACTGTTGGTCATGCGTGGTGCTGCTCCTCTCCCTCTCTCAGATCAGTAACTGCATTATTCCCAAATAAATGTGTGCTTCTGTTCAGATTCTGCCCACAACGTGTTTGATGTTATGCTTATGAGGAGTTGAACTTCATTTTTTTTCAGGTTCTTCTTTGGTGTATCAGGCCAGGCGTAATTTGTTTTCAAAGGTGAGCTTGTTGTACAGTCTAATTCATCTGGGATAATTAACTTATGGAGAGTCGTTCATGATGTTGCTTGCATTTTTTTTTGTCTAACAAACTGGATGCTTAAATTTCGGATATAAACATTGAGTAGGTGCTGAAATGTTTTGCTAATAATAGTTTCCAACTTGCTTTTAGCAGAACTACAGAACTATAAAAATACATCAAAACTATTATAGCTCAATCAATTTGCATATTTTAATTATGTGTACTCAATGGATTTGGTGTCCAGGACATGGACTTAAGATCAAGTTGGATTATGTCCTGATGTTCTTCGATAGAATAATTGTTCTTCTCCTTTAACATGATGCACGATTGACTTTTTTTTTAGATGCTCACATACACACACAAACGACATCCAGTAGGCGCTTGGAACACCCGATAGATTGAAAGCACAGAAGCAAATATTTCCAATACGAGGCCACGATGCCCGACAGAGATGTAGCCAATATGCG